>PGTU02015109.1:0-10256 GCA_002896215.2 Cicer echinospermum | reverse complement strand
AAACCCTAAACCCAAACATAGAAACCGTATACCTAGAACAAAAAACCCAAAACCCGAAACCCTAAATCCTAAACCCGAAACTCGAAACCCTAAACATGAAACCCTATACTTGAAACCCTAAATCAGAAACCTTAATCCTGAAACCCTAAACCTAAAACCTTTAACCTAAATCCAGAAACCTTAAACTCGAAATCTTAAACCCTAAACCTTAAACCCTAAACCTTAAACCCTAAACCCGAAAACCAAAATCCTAAACCCGAAACCTTAAAACTGAATCTGAAACGCTTAATCTGAAACCTTAATCTTGAAACCCTAAACCCGAAACATTAAACTCGAAACTTAAACCCGAAATCCTAAACCCAAAAATCTAAATTCAAAATCCTAAACCTGAAATCCTAAATGCTAAACCTGAAACCCTAATTCCGAAACCCTAAATCTGAAACCCAAAACCCGAAACACTTAACCCAAAACCCTAAATCCGAAACCCTAAACCCTAAACCATAAAAACAAAAATCTAAACTCGAAACCCTAAATCCAAAAATGTAAACTGGAACCCTAAACCCGAAATCCTCGAAATCCTAAATGCTAAACTTGAAATCCTATTCCCAAAACCCTAAACACGACACCCTTAACATGAAACCCTAAACTCGAAACCCTAAATTAGAAATCTTACTCCCGAAACCCTAAACTTGAAACCTTAAACCTAAATCCAGTAACCTTACACTCGAAGCCCAAAACCCTAAACCCAAAATCCTAAACCATAAACCCTAAACCTGAAACCATAAACCCGAAAAGCAAATTCCTGAACCGAAACCCAAAACCGTAAAACCGAAATACGAAAGCCTTAACCTGAACCACTTATCTTGAAACCCTAAACCTGAAACACTAAAATCGGAACTTAAACTCGAAATCCTAAACACAAAAATCTAAACTCGAAACTCTATACCCGAAATCCTAAATGCTAAACCTGAAACCTTGATTCCAAAATCCTAAATCCGAGACCCTAAACCCTAAACCCGAAACGCTTAACTTGAAACCTGAAACCCTAAACCTAAAACTCTAATCATGAAACCATAAACCCTAAACCCAAAACTAGAAACCCTATACCTAGAACCAAAAACCCAATACCCAAAAACTGAAACGCGAAAACTTAAATCCCAAACCTCAAACCCTAAACCCGAAATCCAAAACTCTAAACCCGAAACCAAAAACTCTAAATCCGAAATCCTAAACCCGAAACCATAAACCCGAAACCCTTAACTTGAATCGCGAGACTCTAAACCTGAAACCCTAAACCCAAAACCGTAATCCTGAAACACTTAACCTGAAAGCCTAACCACGAAACCCTTAACTTGAAACCCTAAAACTAAAACTTTAATGTTGAAACCCTAAGCCTGAAACTCGAAACCCAAAACAAGAAACCTTAAACCTTAATCCAGAAACCCTATACCCAAAACCCTAAACCAAAAATCCTAAACTAGAAATCCCAAACCTGATACCCTAAACTCGAAACCGAAAATCTTAAACCCGAATCCCTAATCATGAAACCCTAAACCCTAAAACTTAAACTTGAAACCCGAAATTCAACCCAAAACAAGAAACTTTAAACCTAAATCAAGAAACTCGAAACCCTAAACCGAAAATCCTACACCCAAAATCCGAAACAAGAAATCCTATACCTGAAACCAAAAAGTCCTAAATCCCAAATCACTTAACCCGTAACCAGAAACTCTAAATCAAAAAATCTTAACCCGAAACCCTAAACCCGAAATCCAAAATGCTAAACATGAAACCCTTATCCCAGAACCCTAAATCCGAAACCCTAAACCCTGAACCCGAAACGCTTAACCTGAAACCCTAAACTCAAAACCCTATACTTCATAAACCCTAAATCCTAAACCCTAAACCGTAAATCCTAAACCGTAAATCCTAAACCCAAAACTCTAAATCCCCAAAACTCTAAACTCCAGACCCTAAACTTGAGTCCCGAAACCCTAAACCTTAAACCCTACACCTAAAACCCTAAACCTCCTAAACGCTAAATCAAACCCTAAACTGTAAACTGTAAACCGTAAACCCTAAACACTAAACCGTAAATCGTAAACCCTAAACCCTAAACTCTAAATCCCCAAAACTGTAAACCCCAAACCCTAAACTTGAATCTCGAAACCCTAAGCCAGAAACCCTACACCTAAAACCCTAATCTTGAAACACTTTACCCGAAACCCTAAACATTAAACACAAAACCCAAAACATGAAAACATAAACTCGAAACCATTAACTCAAAACCCTAAACTTGAAACCTTAATCGTGAAACCTTTAACTCGAATTCCTAAACTTGAAACCTCAATTGTGAAACCCTAAACCCCAAACCCTAAACTCAAAACTCGAAACCCTAAACCAGAAACTTTAAACCAAAATCCAGAAACCCTAAACTCGAAACCCTAAACCCAAAATCCTAAACCAGAAATCGTAAACCCGAAACCTTAAAACTGAAACCCAAAACCAAAAATTTTAAATCCTAAACCCTAATCCTGAAACCCTTATCCCGAAACCCTAAACCCAAAACTACAAACCCTATACCTAAAACAAAAAACCTAAAACCCTTTACCCCAAACCCAAAACTCTTAACCAGAATCTCTAAACTGGAAACCCTAAACTCGAAACAGTAAACTTGAATCCAGAAACCCTAAACCTAAAACCCTTAAATAGAAACCGTAAACAGAAACCCAAAACATGAAACCCTAAACTCGAAACCCTAAATCGGAAACCTTAATCCTGAAACCTAAACTTGAAACCTTAAACCCAAATCCAGAAACCCTAAACTCGAAACATTAGACCCAAAACCCTAAAACCAAAATCCTAAACCCTCAACCCTAACCCTTAAACCGGAAACCCTAAATTCGAAAACCAAAATCGTAACCCGAAACCCTAAAACCGAAATCTGAAACCCTTAACCTGAAACCCTAATCTTGAAACCCTATATCCGAAACCCTAAACTCGATACACTAAACTCGAAACATAAACCCGAAATCCTAAACCCAAAAATCTAAACTCGAAACCCTAAACCCGAAATCCTAAATGCTAAACCTGTAACCTAATCCCAGAACCCTAAATCTGGAACCCTAAACCCTAAACCCAAAAATCTAAACTCGAAACCTTAAACCCGAAATCCTAAATGCTAAACCTGAAACCCAAATCCCAAAACCCTAAACACGAAACCATAAATCGGAAACCTTAATCCCAAAACCCTAAAACTGAAACCTTAAACCTAAATCCAGAAACCCTAAACTCGAAACCCTAAACCCAAAACCATAAACCCAAAATCCTAAACCCTAAACCTGAAACCCTAAACCCGAGAACCAAAATCCTAAACCCGAAACTCTAAAACCGAAATCCGAAACCTGAAACCTGAAACCTTATTCTTGGAACCCTAAACCCGAAACCCTAAACCCAAAACCCTAAATCCAAAACACTAAACTCGAAACTTAAACCTGAAATCCTAAACCCAAAAATCTATATTCGAAACCCTAACCTGAAATCCTAAATTTGAAACCCTAAACCCCAAACGCCTAACCTGAAACCTGAAACCCTGAACCTGAAACTCTATTCATGAAACCTTAAACCCAAAACTAGAAACCCTATACCTAGAACCCAAAATCCGAAACGCGAAAACCTAAACCCCAAACCTCAAACCCTAAACCCCAAACCCTTAACCGAAACCTTAAACCTTAAACCTTAATCCATAACCATAAATCGTAAATTCTAAACCTAAAACTCTAATCCCAAAACTCTTAACCTGAAACTCTGAACCCAAAAATTTAATCTCGAAACTCTACACCCTAAACCCAAAAATCTAAATTCTAAACCTTAAACCGTAATCCTAAATCCCTTAATCCGAAATCGTAAACTCTAAACCCGAAACGCTTAACCTGAAACCCTAAACCCTAAATCTGAAACCTTAATCCTGAAACTTTAATCCTGAAACCTTAAACCTAAATCTAGAAACCCTATACTCGAACCCTAAACCGTAAACCCTACACTCTAGACTCTAAACCCGAAATCTTAAATGCTAAACCTGAAACCCTATTCCCAAAAGCCTAATCACAAAACCCTAAATTCAAAACCGTAAACCCTAAACCCTAAACCCTAAAATCTAAACCCTAAACCTGAAACCGTAATCCCGAAATCCTAAATCTGAAACTCTAAACCCAAAACCCTAATCCCAAAACCCTAAATCCGAAACCCTAAACCCAAAACGCTTAACCTGAAACCCTAAACCTGAAACTTGAAATTGTAATGATGCAACCCTAAACCCTAAACCCAAAACTAGTAACCCTATACCTAGAACCAAAAACCCAAAATCTGAAACCCAAAACTCTAAACCCGAAACCCTAAACTTGAATCCCAAAATCCTAAACCTGAAACCCTAAACCTAAAACCCTAATCCTGGAAGACTTAACCCGAAACCCTTAACACGAAACCCAAAACCCAAAACATGAAACCCTAAACTCAAAACCCTTACCTCAAACCCTAAACTAGAAACCCTATACCTATAACCTAAAACCCAATATTCAAAATCTTAAAACTAGAAACCCTAAACCCAAAACTAGAAACCCTATACCTAGAACCCTAAACCCAAAATCCTAAACCAGAAATCTTAAAACTGAAATCCTAAACTAAAAATTCTAAATCCTAAACCCTAAACCCGAAATCTAAAACCGTTAACCTGAAACCCTAATCCTGAAATCCTTATCCCGAAACCCTAAACCCAAACATAGAAACCCTATACCTAGAACAAAAAACCCAAAACCCGAAACCCTAAATCCTAAACCCGAAACTCGAAACCCTAAACATTAAACCCTATACTTGAAACCCTAAATCAGAAACCTTAATCCTGAAACCCTAAACCTAAAACCTTTAACCTAAATCTAAAAACCCTAAACCCAAAACCCTAAACCCTAAACCTTAAACCATAAACCCGAAAACCAAAATCCTAAACCCGAAACCTTAAAACCGAATCCGAAACGCTTAATCTGAAACCTTAATCTTGAAACCCTAAACCCGAAACATTAAACTCGAAACTTAAACCCAAAATCTAAACTCGAAACCCTAAACCCGAAACCCTAAATTCGAAACACTAAACCCTAAACCCGAAATGCTTAACCTGAAACCCTGAACCTGAAACTCTAATCATGAATCCCTAAACCCTAAACCCAAAACTAGAAACCCTATACCTAGAACCAAAAACCCAAAATCCGAAACGCGAAAATCTAAACCCCAAACCTCAAACCATAAACCCGAAACCCAAAACTCTAAACCCGATACCAAAAACTGTAAACCCGAAACCCTAAACCTGAAACCCTAAACTTAAAACCCTAATCCTGAAACCCTAAACACGAAACCATTAACTCAAAACCCTAAAATTGAAACCTTAATGTCGAAACCCTAAACCCTAAATCCAGAAACTCGAAACCCTAAACGCAAAACCCTAAACCCAAAATCTTAAACAAGAAATTCTATACCCGAAACCCTAAACCCAAAACTCTAAACCTGAAACACTAAACTCGAAATTTAAACCAGAAATCCTAAACCCTAAACCGTAAACCCTAAACCCATACCTGAAACCCTAAACGCGAAACCTTAAACTTGAATCCCGACACCCTAAACCTGAAACTCTAAAACTAAAACCATAATCCTGAAACACTTAACTTGAAACCCTAAACACGAAACCCTTAACTCTAAACCTGAAACACTAAACTCGAAACTTAAACCAGAAATCCTAAACCCTAAACCCTAAACCGTAAACCCTATACCCTAAACCCTAAACCCTAAACCCTAAACCTAAAACCCTAAACCCGAAACCTTATACTTGAATCCCGACACCCTAAACCTCAAACTCTAAAACTAAAACCCTAATCCTGAAACAGTTAACTCTAAACCCTAAACACGAAACCCTTAACTTGAAACCCTAAAAATGAAACCTTAATGTTGAAACCCTAAACCCAAAACCCGAAACTCGAAACCCAAAACCAGAAACCTTAAACCTAAATCCAGAAACTCTAAACTCAATACTCAAATTCCGAAACCCTAAACCTGATACCCTTAACTCGAAACCCAAAATCCTTAACCTGAAACCCTAATATTGAAACCCGAAACCCTAAACCCTAAACTCGAAACCCTAAATTAGAAATCTTAATCCTGAAACCCTAAACCTGAAACCTTAAACCTAAATCCAGTAACCCTAAACTCGAAGCCCAAAGCCCTAAACCCAAAATCCTAAACCATAAACCCTAAACCTGAAACCATAAAACCGAAAAGCAAACTCCTAAACCAAAACCCAAAACCGTAAAACTGAAATACGAAACCCTTAACCTGAACCACTTATCTTGAAACCCTAAACCCAACACCCTAAACCTGAAACACTAAAATCGGAACTTAAACTCGAAATTCTAAACCCAAAAATCTAAACTCGAAACCCTATACCTGAAATGCTAAATGCTAAACCTGAAACCTTGATTCCAAAACCCTAAATCCGAAACCCTAAACCCTAAACGCTTAACCTGAAACCTGAAACCCTAAACCTAAAACTCTAATCATGAAACCATAAACCCTAAACCCAAAACTAGAAACCCTATACCTAGAACCAAAAACCCAATACCCAAAAACTGAAACGCGAAAACCTAAACCCCAAACCTCAAACCCTAAACCCGAAACCCAAAACTCTAAACTCGAAACCAAAAACTCTAAATCCGAAATCCTAAACCCGAAACCCTAAACATGAATCCCGAGACTCTAAACCTGAAACCCTAAACCCAAAACCGTAATCCTGAAACACTTAACCTGAAAGCCTAACCACGAAACCCTTAACTCGAAACCCTAAAACTAAAACTTTAATGTTGAAACCCTAAGCCTGAAACTCGAAACCCAAAACAAGAAACCTTAAACCTTAATCCAGAAACCCTATACCCAAAACCCTAAACCAAAAATCCTAAACTAGAAATCCCAAACCTGATACCCTAAACTCGAAACCGAAAATCTTAAACCCGAATCCCTAATCATGAAACCCGAAACCCTAAAACTTAAACTTGAAACCCGAAATTCAACCCAAAACAAGAAACTTTAAACCTAAATCAAGAAACTCAAAACCCTAAACCGAAAACCATACACCCAAAATCCGAAACAAGAAATCCTATACCCGAAACCAAAAAATCCTAAATCCCAAATCACTTAAACCGTAACCAGAAACCCTAAATCAAAAAATCTAAACCCGAAACCCTAAACCCGAAATCCAAAATGCTAAACCTGAAACCCTAATCCCAGAACCCTAAATCCGAAACCCTAAACCCTGAACCCGAAACGCTTAACCTGAAACCCTAAACTCAAAACCCTATACTTCATAAACCCTAAATCCTAAACCCTAAACCCTAAACCGTAAATCCTAAACCCAAAACTCTAAATCCCCAAAACTCTAAACTCCAGACCCTAAACTTGAGTCCCGAAACCCTAAACCTTAAACCCTACACCTAAAACCCTAAACCTCCTAAACGCTAAATCAAACCCTAAACTGTAAACTGTAAACCGTAAACCCTAAACACTAAACCGTAAATCGTAAACCCTAAACCCTAAACTCTAAATCCCCAAAACTGTAAACCCCAAACCCTAAACTTGAATCTCGAAACCCTAAGCCAGAAACCCTACACCTAAAACCCTAATCTTGAAACACTTAACCCGAAACCCTAAACACTAAACACAAAACCCAAAACATGAAAACATAAACTCGAAACCATTAACTCAAAACCCTAAACTTGAAACCTTAATCGTGAAACCTTTAACTCTAATTCCTAAACTTGAAACCTCAATTGTGAAACCCTAAACCCCAAACCCTAAACTCAAAACTCGAAACCCTAAACCAGAAACTTTAAACCTAAATCCAGAAACCCTAAACTCGAAACCCTAAACCCAAAATCCTAAACCAGAAATCCTAAACCCGAAACCCTAAAACTGAAACCCAAAACCAAAAATTCTAAATCCTAAACCCTAATCCTGAAACCTAAACTCGAAACTTAAACCAGAAATCCTAAACCCTAAACCCTAAACCCTAAATCTGAAACCCTAAACCCGAAACCTTATACTTGAATCCCGACACCCTAAACCTGAATCTCTAAACCTAAAACCCTAATCCTGAAACACTTAACTCTAAACCCTAAACACGAAACCCTTAACTTGAAACCCTAAAAACGAAACCTTAATGTTGAAACCCTAAACCCGAAACCCAAAACCCGAAACTCGAAACCCAAAACCAGAAACCTTAAACCTAAATTCAGAAACTCTAAAGTCGACACTCAAAACCCAAAACCCTAAACCTAATACCCTTAACTCAAAACCCAAAATCCTTAACCTGAAACCCTAATATCGAAACCCGAAACCCTAAACCCGAAACCAGAAGCTTTAAACCTAAATTCAGAAACCCTAAACCCAAAACCCTAAACCCAAAATCCGAAACAAGAAATCCTATACCCGAAACCAAAAAATCCTAAATCCCAAATCACTTAACCCGTAACCAGAAACCCTAAATCAAAAAATCTAAACCCTAAACCCTAAACTCGAAACCCTAAATTAGAAATCTTAATCCTGAAACCCTAAACCTGAAACCTTAAACCTAAATCCAGTAACCCTAAACTCGAAGCCCAAAGCCCTAAACCCAAAATCCTAAACCATAAACCCTAAACCTGAAACCATAAAACCGAAAAGCAAACTCCTAAACCAAAACCCAAAACCGTAAAACCGAAATACGAAACCCTTAACCTGAACCACTTATCTTGAAACCCTAAACCCAACACCCTAAACCTGAAACACTAAAATCAGAACTTAAACTCGAAATCCTAAACCCAAAAATCTAAACTCGAAACCCTATACCTGAAATGCTAAATGCTAAACCTGAAACCTTGATTCCAAAACCCTAAATCCGAAACCCTAAACCCTAAACCCTAAACGCTTAACCTGAAACCTGAAACCCTAAACCTAAAACTCTAATCATGAAACCATAAACCCTAAACCCAAAACTAGAAACCCTATACCTAGAACCAAAAACCCAATACCCAAAAACAGAAACGCGAAAACCTAAACCCCAAACCTCAAACCCTAAACCCGAAACCCAAAACTCTAAACCAGAAACCAAAAACTCTAAATCCGAAATCCTAAACCCGAAACCATAAACCCGAAACCCTAACACATGAATCCCGAGACTCTAAACCTGAAACCCTAAACCCAAAACCGTAATCCTGAAACACTTAACCTGAAAGCCTAACCACGAAACCCTTAACTCGAAACCCTAAAACTAAAACTTTAATGTTGAAACCCTAACCCCGAAACTCGAAACCCAAAACAAGAAACCTTAATCCAGAAAACCTAAACCCAAAACCCAAAACCCTAAACCCAAAATCCTAAACTAGAAATCCCAAACCTGAAACCCTAAACCTGATACCCTAAAATCGAAACCGAAAATCTTAAACCCGAATCCCTAATCATGAAACCCTAAACCCTAAAACCTAAACTTGAAACCCGAAACTCAACCCAAAACAAGAAACTTTAAACCTAAATCAAGAAACTCGAAACCCTAAACCCAAAACCATAAACCCAAAATCCGAAACAAGAAATCCTATACTCGAAACCAAAAAACCCTAAATCCGAAATCACTTAACCCGTAACCATAAACCCTAAATCAAAAAATCTAAACCCGAAATCCAAAATGCTAAACCTGAAACCCTAATCCCAGAACCCTAAATCTGAAACCCTAAACCCTGAACCCGAAACGCTTAACCTGAAACCTTAAACTTAAAACCCTATACCTCATAAACCCTAAATCCTAAACCCTAAATCGTAAACCGTAAACCATAAACCGTAAATCCTAAACCGTAAATCCTAAACCCAAAACTCTAAATCCCCAAAACTCTAAACTCCAGACCCTAAACTTGATTCCCGAAACCCTAAACCCTAAACCCAAAAATCTAAACTCGAAACCTTAAACCCGAAATCCTAAATGCTAAACCTGAAACCCAAATCAAAAACCCTAAACACGAAACCCAAAACATGAAACCGTAAACTCGAAACCCTAAATCGGAAACCTTAATCCTAAAACCCTAAACCTGAAACCTTAAACCTAAATCCAGAAACCCTAAACTCGAAACCCTAAACCCAAAACCCTAAACCCTAAACCCTAAACCCAAAATCCTAAACCCTAAACCCTAAACCCA
>PGTU02015108.1:0-12307 GCA_002896215.2 Cicer echinospermum | reverse complement strand
CCTAGGCTTATTCTTGTCCAATTAGGGTTTTTAACCAATCTTGTGCATCCAACAAGTTCATTTGTTTGTAATTGGATTAACATTTAGGTCAATTTCGTCAACCCTAGCCTTATTTTTGTCCAATTAGACTTTTTAACCAATCTTGTGCATCCAATAAGTTCATTTGTGTCATGGATGATCATTTAGGTCATTTTCGTCCTCCCTAGGCTTATTCTGTCCCAATTAGGGTTTTTTAACCAATCTTGTGCATCCAATAAGTTCATTTGTGTCATTGGATGAACATTTAGGTCATTTTCGTCCTCCCTAGGCTTATTCTTGTCCAATTAGGGTTTTTAACAATCTTGTGCATCCAGTAAGTTCATTTGTGTCATTGGATGAACATTTAGGTCATTTTCGTCCTCCCTAGGCTTATTCTTGTCCAATTAGGGTTTTTAACCAATCTTGTGCATCCAATAAGTTCATTTTGTGTCATTGGATGAACATTTAGGTCATTTTCGTCCTCCCTAGGTTTATTCTTGTCCAATTAGGGTTTTTAACCAATCTTGTGCATCCAATAAGTTCATTTGTGTCATTGGATGAACATTTAGGTCATCAACCCTAGCCTTATTCTTGTCCAATTAGGGTTTTTAACCAATCTTGTGCATCCAATAGGTGTCATTTGTGTCATTGGATGAACATTTAGGTCATTTTCGTCCTCCCTAGACTTATTCTTGTCCAATTAGGGTTTTTAACCAATCTTGTGCATCCAATAAGTTCATTTGTGTCATTGGATGAACATTTAGGTCATTTTCGTCCTCCCTAGGCTTATTCTTGTCCAATTAGGGTTTTTAACCAATCTTGTGCATCCAATAAGTTCATTTGTGTCATTGGATGAACATTTAGGTCATTTTCGTCCTCCCTAGGCTTATTCTTGTCCAATTAGGGTTTTTAACCAATCTTGTGCATCCAATAAGTTCATTTGTGTCATGGATGAACATTTAGGTCATTTTCGTCCTCCCTAGGCTTATTCTTGTCCAATTAGGGTTTTTAACCAATCTTGTGCATGCAATAAGTTCATTTGTGTCATTGGATGAACATTTAGGTCATTTTCGTCCTCCCTAGCTTATTCTTGTCCAATTAGGGTTTTTAACCAATCTTGTGCATCCAATAAGTTCATTTGTGTCATTGGATGAACATTTAGGTCATTTTCGTCCTCCCTAGGCTTATTCTTGTCCAATTAGGGTTTTTAACCAATCTTGTGCATCCAATAAGTTCATTTGTGTCATTGGATTAACATTTAGGTCTTAGTCTTGTCATTAGGGTTTTTTAACCAATCTTGTGCATCCAATAGGTGTTTGTGTCATTGGATGAACATTTAGGTCATTTTCGTCCTCCCTAGGCTTATTCTTGTCCAATTAGGGTTTTTAACCAATCTTGTGCATCCAATAAGTTCATTTGTGTCATTGGATGAACATTTAGGTCATTTTCGTCCTCCCTAGACTTATTCTTGTCCAATTAGGTTTTTTAACCAATCTTGTGCATCCAATAAGTTCATTGTGTCATTGGATGAACATTTAGGTCATTTTCGTCCTCCCTAGGCTTATTCTTGTCCAATTAGGGTTTTTAACCAATCTTGTGCATCCAATAAGTTCATTTGTGTCATTGGATGAACATTTAGGTCATTTTCGTCCTCCCTAGGTTTATTCTTGTCCAATTAGGGTTTTTAACCAATCTTGTGCATCCAATAAGTTCATTTGTGTCATTGGATTAACATTTAGGTCATTTTCGTCCTCCCTAGGCTTATTCTTGTCCAATTAGGGTTTTTAACCAATCTTGTGCATCCAATAAGTTCATTTGTGTCATTGGATGAACATTTAGGTCATTTTCGTCCTCCCTAGGCTTATTCTTGTCCAATTAGGGTTTTAAACCAATCTTGTGCATCCAATAAGTTCATTTGTGTCATTGGATGAACATTTAGGTCATTTTCGTCCTCCCTAGCCTTATTCTTGTCCAATTAGGGTTTTTAACCAATCTTGTGCATACCAATAAGTTCATTTGTGTCATTGGATGAACATTTAGGTCATTTTCGTCCTCCCTAGGACTTATTCTTGTCCAATTAGGGTTTTTAACCCAATCTTGTGCATCCAATAAGTTCATTTGTGTCATTGGATGAACATTTAGGTCATTTTCGTCCTCCCTAGGCTTATTCTTGTCCAATTAGGGTTTTTAACCAATCTTGTGCATCCAATAAGTTCATTTGTGTCATTGGATGAACATTTAGGTCATTTTCGTCCTCCCTAGAGGCTTATTCTTGTCCAATTAGGGTTTTTAACCAATCTTGTGCATCCAATAAGTTTCATTTGTGTCATTGGATGAACATTTAGGTCATTTTCGTCCTCCCTAGGCTTTATTCTTGTCCAATTAGGGTTTTAACCAATCTTGTGCATCCAATAAGTTCATTTGTGTCATTGGATGAACATTTAGGTCATTTTCGTCCTCCCTAGGCTTATTCTTGTCCAATTAGGGTTTTTAACCAATCTTGTGCATTGGAATAGGTCATTTTCGTTCATTTATGTCATTGGATTTTTACATTTAGGTCATTTTTGGTCCTCCCCTAGGCTTATTCTTGTCCAATTAGGGTTTTTAACCAATCTTGTGCATCCAATAAGTTCATTTTGTGTCATTGGATGAACATTTAGGTCATTTTCGTCCTCCCTAGACTTATTCTTGTCCAATTAGGGTTTTTAACCAATCTTGTGCATCCAATAGTTCATTTGTGTCATTGGATGAACATTTAGTCATTTTTCGTCCTCCCTAGGCTTATTCTTGTCCAATTAGGGTTTTTTAACCAATCTTGTGCATCCAATAGTTTCATTTGTGTCATTGGATGAACATTTAGGTCATTTTCGTCCTCCCTAGGCTTATTCTTGTCCAATTAGGGTTTTTACCAATCTTGTGCATCCAATAAGTTCATTTGTGTCATTGGATGAACATTTAGGTCATTTTCGTCCTCCCTAGGCTTATTCTTGTCCAATTAGGGTTTTTAACCAATCTTGTGCATCCAATAAGTTCATTTGTGTCATTGGATGAACATTTAGGTCATTTTCGTCCTCCCTAGGCTTATTCTTGTCCAATTAGGGTTTTTATACCAATCTTGTGCATCCAATAAGTTCATTTGTGTCATTGGATTTTTAACATTTAGGTCATTTTCGTCCTCCTAGGCTTATTCTTGTCCAATTAGGGTTTTTTAACCAATCTTGTGCATCCAATAAGTTCATTTGTGTCATTGGATGAACATTTAGGTCATTTTCGTCCTCCCTAGGGCTTATTCTTGTCCAATTAGGGTTTTTAACCAATCTTGTGCATCCAATAAGTTCATTTGTGTCATTGGATGAACATTTAGGTCATTTTCGTCCTCCCTAGGCTTATTCTTGTCCAATTAGGGTTTTTAACCAATCTTGTGCATCCAATAAGTTCATTTGTGTCATTGGATGAACATTTAGGTCATTTTCGTCCTCCCTAGGCTTATTCTTGTCCAATTAGGGTTTTTAAACAATCTTGTGCATCCAATAATAAGTTCATTTGTGTCATTGGATGAACATTTAGGTCATTCCTTCGTTATTCTGTCCAATAGGGTTTTTAACCAATCTTGTGCATCCAATTCATTTTGTTTTTAACCAATCTTGTGTCATCCAATAGTCTCATTAGGGTTCTTGTGCATCCAATAAGTGTCATCATGGATGAACATTTAGGTCATTTTCGTCCTCCCTAGGCTTATTCTTGTCCAATTAGGGTTTTTAACCAATCTTGTGCATCCAATAAGTTCATTTGTGTCATTGGATTAAACATTTAGGTCATTTTCGTCCTCCCTAGGCTTATTCTTGTCCAATTAGGGTTTTTAACCAATCTTGTGCATCCAATAAGTTCATTTGTGTCATTGGATTAACATTTAGGTCATTTTCGTCCTCCCTAGGCTTATTCTTGTCCAATTAGGGTTTTTAACCAATCTTGTGCATCCAATAAGTTCATTTGTGTCATTGGATGAACATTTAGGTCATTTTCGTCCTCCCTAGGCTTATTCTTGTCCAATTAGGGTTTTTAACCCAATCTTGTGCATCCAATAGGTTCATTTGTGTCATTGGATGAACATTTAGGTCATTTTCGTCCTCCCTAGGCTTATTCTTGTCCAATTAGGGTTTTTAACCAATCTTGTGCATCCAATAAGTTCATTTGTGTCATTGGATGAACATTTAGGTCATTTTCGTCCTCCCTAGGCTTATTCTTGTCCAATTAGGGTTTTTAACCAATCTTGTGCATCCAATAAGTTCATTTGTGTCATTGGATGAACATTTAGGTCATTTTCGTCCTCCCTAGGCTTATTCTTGTCCAATTAGGGTTTTTAACCAATCTTGTGCATCCAATAGTTTCATTGTGTCATTGGATGAACATTTAGGTCATTTTCGTCCTCCCTAGGCTTATTCTTGTCCAATTAGGGTTTTTAAACCAATCTTGTGCATCCAATAAGTTCATTTGTGTCATTGGATGAACATTTAGGTCATTTTCGTCCTCCCTAGGCTTATTCTTGTCCAATTAGGGTTTTTAACCAATCTTGTGCATCCAATAAGTTCATTTGTGTCATTGGATGAACATTTAGGTCATTTTTCGTCCTCCCTAGGCTTATTCTTGTCCAATTAAGGTTTTTAACCAAATCTTGTGCATGCAATAAGTTCATTTGTGTCATTGGATTAACATTTAGGTCATTTTCGTCCTCCCTAGGCTTATTCTTGTCCAATTAGGGTTTTTTTTAACCATCTTGTGCATCCAATAAGTGTGTTTGTGTCATTGGATGAACATTTAGGTCATTTTCGTCCTCCCTAGGCTTATTCTTGTCCAATTAGGGTTTTTAACCAATCTTGTGCATCAATAAGTGTGTTTGTGTCATTGGATGAACATTTAGGTCATTTTCGTCCTCCCTAGACTTTATTCTTGTCCAATTAGGGTTTTTAACCAATCTTGTGCATCCAATAAGTTCATTTGTGTCATTGGATGAACATTTAGGTCATTTTCGTCCTCCCTAGACTTATTCTTGTCCAATTAGGGTTTTTAACCAATCTGTGCATCCAATAGGTTCATTTGTGTCATTGGATGAACATTTAGGTCATTTTCGTCCTCCCTAGGCTTATTCTTGTCCAATTAGGGTTTTTAACCAATCTTGTGCATCCAATAAGTTCATTTGTGTCATTGGATAAACATTTAGGTCATTTTCGTCCTCCCTAGACTTATTCTTGTCCAATTAGGGTTTTTAACCAATCTTGTGCATCCAATAAGTTCATTTTTGTGTCATTGGATGAACATTTAGGTCATTTTCGTCCTCCCTAGGCTTATTCTTGTCCAATTAGGGTTTTTAACCAATCTTGTGCATCCAATAAGTTCATTTGTGTCATTGGATGAACATTTAGGTCATTTTCGTCCTCCCTAGGCTTATTCTTGTCCAATAGGGTTTTTAACCAATCTTGTGCATCCAATAAGTTCATTTGTGTCATTGGATTAACATTTAGGTCATTTTCGTCCTCCCTAGGTTTATTCTTGTCCAATTAGGGTTTTTAACCAATCTTGTGCATCCAATAAGTTCATTTGTGTCATTGGATGAACATTTAGGTCATTTTCGTCCTCCCTAGGCTTATTCTTGTCCAATTAGGGTTTTTAACCAATCTTGTGCATCAAATAAGTTCATTTTGTGTCATTGGATGAACATTTAGGTCATTTTCGTCCTCCCTAGGCTTATTCTTGTCCAATTAGGGTTTTTAACCAATCTTGTGCATCCATAAGGTTCATTTGTGTCATTGGATGAACATTTAGGTCATTTTCGTCCTCCCTAGGCTTATTCTTGTTCCAATTAGGGTTTTTAACCAATCTTGTGCATCCAATAAGTTCATTTGTGTCATTGGATTAACATTTAGGTCATTTTCGTCCTCCCTAGGCTTATTCTTGTCCAATTAGGGTTTTTAACCAATCTTGTGCATCCAATAAGTGTCATTTGTGTCATTGGATGAACATTTAGGTCATTTTCGTCCTCCCTAGACTTATTCTTGTCCAATTAGGGTTTTTAACCAATCTTGTGCATGCAATAAGTTCATTTGTGTCATTGGATGAACATTTAGGTCATTTTCGTCCTCCCTAGGCTTATTCTTGTCCAATTAGGGTTTTTAACCAATCTTGTGCATCCAATAAGTTCATTGGATGAACATTTAGGTCATTTTCGTCCTCCCTAGGATATTCTTGTCCAATTAGGGTTTTTTTCTTGTGCATCCAATAAGTTTATTTGTGTCATTGGATTAACATTTAGGTCATTTTGTTCATTCGATTAGGTTTTTCGTCCTCCCTAGGCCTTATTCTTGTCCAATTAGGGTTTTTAACAATCTTGTGCATCCAATATTTTGTGTCATTGGATGAACATTTAGGTCATTTTCGTCCTCCCTAGACTTATTCTTGTCCAATTAGGGTTTTTACCCAATCTTGTGCATCCAATAAGTTCATTTGTGTCATTGGATGAACATTTAGGTCATTTTCGTCCTCCCTAGACTTATTCTTGTCCAATTAGGGTTTTTAACCAATCTTGTGCATCAATAAGTTCATTTGTGTCATTGGATTAACATTTAGGTCATTTTCGTCCTCCCTAGGCTTTATTCTTGTCCAATTAGGGTTTTTAACCAATCTTGTGCATCCAATAAGTTCATTTGTGTCATTGGATTAACATTTAGGTCATTTTCGTCCTCCCTAGACTTATTCTTGTCCAATTAGGGTTTTTAACCAATCTTGTGCATCCAATAGGTTCATTTGTGTCATTGATGAACATTTAGGTCATTTTCGTCCTCCCTAGACTTATTCTTGTCCAATTAGGGTTTTTAACCAATCTTGTGCATCCAATAAGTTCATTTGTGTCATTGGATGAACATTTAGGTCATTTTCGTCCTCCCTAGACTTATTCTTGTCCAATTAGGGTTTTTAAACCAATCTTGTGCATCCAATAAGTTCATTTGTGTCATTGGATGAACATTTAGGTCATTTTCGTCCTCCCTAGGCTTATTCTTGTCCAATTAGGGTTTTTAACCAATCTTGTGCATCCAATAAGTTCATTTGTGTCATTGGATGAACATTTAGGTCATTTTCGTCCTCCCTAGGCTTATTCTTGTCCAATTAGGGTTTTTAACCAATCTTGTGCATCCAATAAGTTCATTTGTGTCATTGGATGAACATTTAGGTCATTTTCGTCCTCCCTAGACTTATTCTTGTCCAATTAGGGTTTTTAACCAATCTTGTGCATCCAATAAGTTCATTTGTGTCATTGGATGAACATTTAGGTCATTTTTCGTCCTCCCTAGCCTTATTCTTGCTTCCAATTAGGGTTTTTTACCAATCTTGTGCATCCAATAAGTTCATTTGTGTCATTGGATTAACATTTAGGTCATTTTCGTCCTCCCTAGGCTTATTCTTGTCCAATTAGGGTTTTTAACCAATCTTGTGCATCCAATAGGTGTTCATTTGTGTCATTGGATGACATTTAGGTCATTTTCGTCCTCCCTAGACTTATTCTTGTCCAATTAGGGTTTTTAACCAATCTTGTGCATCCAATAGGTTGTGTTTGTGTCATTGGATGAACATTTAGGGTCATTTTCGTCCTCCCTAGGCTTATTCTTGTCCAATTAGGGTTTTTAACCAATCTTGTGCATCCAATAAGTGTCATTTGTGTCATTGGATGAACATTTAGGTCATTTTCGTCCTCCCTAGACTTATTCTTGTCCAATTAGGGTTTTTAACCAATCTTGTGCATCCAATAAGTTCATTTGTGTCATTGGATGAACATTTAGGTCATTTTCGTCCTCCCTAGGTCTTTCATCTTGTCCAATTAGGGTTTTTACCAATCTTGTGCATCCAATAAGTTCATTTGTGTCATTGGATGAACATTTAGGTCATTTTCGTCCTCCCTAGGTTTATTCTTGTCCAATTAGGGTTTTTAACCAATCTTGTGCATGCAATAAGTTCATTTGTGTCATTGGATAACATTTAGGTCATTTTCGTCCTCCCTAGGCTTATTCTTGTCCAATTAGGTTTTTTAACCAATCTTGTGCATCCAATAAGTTCATTGTGTGTCATTGGATGAACATTTAGGTCATTTTCGTCCTCCCTAGCTTTATTCTTGTCAATTAGGGTTTTTAAACCAATCTTGTGCATCCAATAAGTTCATTTGTGTCATTGGATTAACATTTAGGTCATTTTTCGTCCTCCCTAGGCTTATTCTTGTCCAATTAGGGTTTTTAAACCAATCTTGTGCATCAATAAGTTCATTTGTGTCATTGGATGAACATTTAGGTCATTTTCGTCCTCCCTAGACCAATATTCTTTGTGTATTAGTCCCAATTAGGTCCAATTAGGGTTTTTAACCAATCTTGTGCATCCAATCCAGTTAGTGTTTTTGTCATTGGATGAACATTTAGGTCATTTAGGTCATTTTCGTCCTCCCTAGACTTATTCTTGTCCAATTAGGGTTTTTTAAACCAATCTTGTGCATCCATAAGTTCATTTGTGTCATTGGATGAACATTTAGTCATTTTCGTTCGTCCTCCCTAGCTTATTCTTGTCCAATTAGGGTTTTTAACCAATCTTGTGCATCCAATAAGTGTGTTTGTGTCATTGGATGAACATTTAGGTCATTTTCGTCCTCCCTAGGCTTATTCTTGTCCAATTAGGGTTTTTAACCAATCTTGTGCATCCAATAAGTTCATTTGTGTCATTGGATTAACATTTTAGGTCATTTTCGTCCTCCCTAGGCTTATTCTTGTCCAATTAGGGTTTTTAACCAATCTTGTGCATCCAATAGGTGTTCATTTGTGTCATTGGATTAGGGTCATTTTCGTTTCTTGTCCAATTAGGGTTTTTAACATCAATCTTGTGCATGTCAATAAGTTCATTTGTGTCATTGGATGAACATTTAGGTCATTTTTCGTCCTCCCTAGGCTTATTCTTGTCCAATTAGGGTTTTTAACCAATCTTGTGCATCCAATAAGTTCATTTGTGTCATTGGATGAACATTTAGGTCATTTTCGTCCTCCCTAGACTTATTCTTGTCCAATTAGGGTTTTTAACCAATCTTGTGCATGCAATAAGTTCATTTGTGTCATTGGATGACATTTAGGTCATTTTCGTCCTCCCTAGGCTTTATTCTTGTCCAATTAGGGTTTTTTAACCAATCTTGTGCATCCAATAGGTTCATTGTGTGTCATTGGATGAACATTTAGGTCATTTTCGTCCTCCCTAGGCTATTCTTGTCCAATTAGGGTTTTTAACCAATCTTGTGTGCATCCAATAAGTTCATTTGTGTCATTGGATGAACATTTAGGTCATTTTCGTCCTCCCTAGGTTTATTCTTGTCCAATTAGGGTTTTTAACCAATCTTTGTGCATCCAATAGGTGTGTTTGTGTCATTGGATGAACATTTAGGTCATTTTCGTCGTCCTCCCTAGACTTATTCTTGTCCAATTAGGGTTTTTAACCAATCTTGTGCATCAATAAGTTCATTTGTGTCATTGGATGAACATTTAGGTCATTTTCGTCCTCCCTAGGCTTATTCTTGTCCAATTAGGGTTTTTAACCAATCTTGTGCATCCAATATAGTTCATTTGTGTCATTGGATGAACATTTAGGTTAGGGTTTTTAACCAATCTTCATCCTAGGCTTATTCTTGTCCAATTAGGGTTTTTAATTAGGGTTTTTAACCAATCTTGTGCATCCAATAAGTTCATTTGTGTCATTGGATGAACATTTAGGTCATTTTCGTCCTCCCTAGACTTATTCTTGTCCAATTAGGGTTTTTCCAATTTGTGCATACAATAGTTCATTTGTGTCATTGGATGTGCAACATTAGGTCATTTTCGTCCTCCCTAGGCTTATTCTTGTCCAATTCCAATTTACGGTTTTTAACCAATCTTGTGCATTAAATAAGTTTTTTGTTCAATCTTGTGCAATTAGGGTTTTTAACCAATCTTGTGCATCCAATAAGTTCATTTGTGTCATTGGATGAACATTTAGGTCATTTTCGTCCTCCCTAGGTTTATTCTTGTCCAATTAGGGTTTTTAACCAATCTTGTGCATCCAATAGGTTCATTTGTGTCATTGGATGAACATTTAGGTCATTTTCGTCCTCCCTAGGCTTATTCTTGTCCAATTAGGGTTTTTAACCAATCTTGTGCATCCAATAAGTTCATTTGTGTCATTGGATGAAACATTTAGGTCATTTTCGTCCTCCCTAGCCTTATTCTTGTCCAATTAGGGTTTTTAACCAATCTTGTGCATCCAATAAGTTCATTTGTGTGTCATTGGATGAACATTTAGGTCATTTTCGTCCTCCCTAGACTTATTCTTGTCCAATTAGGGTTTTTAACCAATCTTGTGCATCCAATAAGTTCATTTGTGTCATTGGATGAACATTTAGGTCATTTTTCGTCCCTAGGCTTATTCCCTAGACCATTTTTGTCCAATTAGGGTTTTTAACCATTTTCTTGTGCTAGCAATAAGTTCATTTGTGTCATTGGATGAACATTTAGGTCATTTTCGTCCTCCCTAGGTTTATTCTTGTCAAATTTGGGTTGTTAACCAATCTTGTGCATGCAATAAGTTCATTGTGTCATTGGATTTACATTTAGGTCATTTTTTTCAACCCTAGCCTTATTCTTGTCCAATTAGGGTTTTTAACCAATCTTGTGCATCCAATAGGTTCATTTGTGTCATTGGATAAACATTTAGGTCATTTTCGTCCTCCCTAGGTTATATGATGTCCAATTAGGGTTTACTTTAACCAATCTTCTAGCATCGGAAAGTTACATTTGTGTCATTGGATTAACATTTAGGTCATTTTCGTCCTCCCTAGGCTTATTCTCTTGTCCAATTAGGGTTTTTCCAAAACAAGGTGAAAGATGACGTTCCGAAACACAGGTTAGGCTTTTGAATCACCGAAAACCAGTATATAGAACTCGAGATATGAACCAATCTTGTGCATTTGTGTCAGGCAGGTTACTGATCACGAAAATTCCAAGAATTGGAGTATTAGGGTTTGATGTAAAGGAAAATTTAGGTCATTATTATTCCTCCCTAGGCTTAACTTGAACAATTAGGGCGCCACAATCTTGAGATGATAAGCCAATAAGAACGCCATTTGTGTCATGATAAGTTTTAGATGATTTTTCAAGAACTCTAGAGATTCTTGCCTCACAAAAAGGGTATTTAACCAATCTCCCTGCCATGAGGTTACAAATGCTTATTGTACTAATCTGGATCTAACATAAATCATTCATAAGTGACACCATTCTCTAGTCCCATATTAGTCTTACATCAATCTTTTGCATTTAAAATAAACTTAATGTAAGTAAGTAAAGTATCTTCACTTACACATTTTCGTCCTAAATCAATAATAAAACTATTCAATTCCAAATCAAAGCAAACTAAGAATTAATACAAACCAAATTAAAATATATAAAGTTTATCCTAATTATTAAAATATGAATCATCTTCATGCTCTTGAGATCCTTATCACTAGGTTTATTCTAGTTCAATTATGGTTTTTACCCAATCTTGTGCATCCAATAAGTTCATTTGTGTCATTGGATGAACATTTAGGTCATTGTCGTCCTCCCTAGGTTTAATCTAGTCCAATTAGGGTTTTTAACCAATCTTGTGCATCCAATAGGTTCATTTGTGTCATTGGATGAACATTTAGGTCATTTTCGTCCTCCCTAGACTTATTCTTGTCCAATTAAGGTTTTTAACCAATCTTGTGCATGCAATAAGTTCATTTGTGTCATTGGATTAACATTTAGGTCATTTTCGTCAACCCTAGCCTTATTCTTGTCCAATTAGGGTTTTTAACCAATCTTGTGCATCCAATAAGTTCATTTGTGTCATTGGATGAACATTTAGGTCATTTTCGTCCTCCCTAGACTTATTCTTGTCCAATTAGGGTTTTTAACCAATCTTGTGCATCCAATAGATTAACATTTAGGTCATTTTCGTCCTCCCTAGACTTATTCTTGTCCAATTAGGGTTTTTAACCAATCTTGTGCATCCAATAAGTTCATTTTGTGTCATTGGATGAACATTTAGGTCATTTTCGTCCTCCCTAGACTTATTCTTGTCCAATTAGGGTTTTTAACCAATCTTTGTGCATCCAATAGGTGTGTTTGTGTCATTGGATGAACATTTAGGTCATTTTCGTCCTCCCTAGACTTATTCTTGTCTAATTAGGGTTTTTAACCAATCTTGTGCATACAATAAGTTC
>PGTU02015107.1:0-11699 GCA_002896215.2 Cicer echinospermum | reverse complement strand
AGAAAGTATAAAGAGAGGATGAAAATTGCTCTTGATAACTTTTGGAATATACTCTTGAATAGGGATATTGCTATTTTAAAAATTTCTCAAGTGTTTTAAATCACTATCCTATCTGAGAGGATGAGAATCATAAGATAAAAATTTAAGACTTTAAATATGAGGTGAATAAATAAAAGAGAAAGTATAGAAGATGACACACACAACTTTAAACTGGTTCACCCAATGAAGGCTACGTATAGTCCTCACACACTTGTGAGTTTTTTTACTAAGGATCAAACAGGTTAACCTCTCACAGAGGTTAGTTACACTTTGTATATTCTTTAGCCTCACCAAGCTTACAACTTTGTTTCTTACAAGTTTCAACTATTTCCAAGTGTAACTCACTTGGAAATTACAAAGTAATATGAGTATGATGTTTCTCTTTACTTAACACTTTCTAAATGATATTTCAAAGATCTAGTGTAAGACTATAGAAAGTATAAAGAGAGGATGAAAATTGCTCTTGATAACTTTTGTAATATACTCTTGAATAGGGATATTGCTATTTTAAAAATTTCTCAAGTGTTTTAAATCACTATCCTATCTGAGAGGATGCGAATCACAGGATAGAAATTTAAGACTTTAAATATGAGGTGAATAAATAAAAGAGAAAGTATAGAAGATGACACACACAACTTTAAACTGGTTCACCCAATGAAGGCTACGTATAGTCCTCACACACTTGTAAGTTTTTTACTAAGGATCAAACAGATTAACCTCTCACAGAGGTTAGTTACACTTTGTATATTCTTTAGCCTCACCAAGCTTACAACTTTGTTTCTTACAAGTTTCAACTATTTCCAAGTGTAACTCACTTGGAAATTACAAAGTAATATGAGTATGATGTTTCTCTTTACTTAACACTTTCTAAATGATATTTCAAAGATCTAGTGTAAGACTATAGAAAGTATAAAGAGATGATGAAAATTGCTCTTGATAACTTTTGGAATATACTCTTTTTATGCAATGTTGTTGTGTATCTGATAATGAAGAGCTCCATTCCTTTTTTAGAGATCTTGTGATGCTCTTTCCATGTGTCAAAATACTTTATGATCGTTGGGGACTTAATAAAAAAGTCCAAGGTCATTAATCATAATTATAGAAATGCCATCCAACTGTCCTTTGAACTGATTCAGTCCATCCTCATACAAGAGGTTCAACCCTCCTAGAAACTTGGACATGAGCTGTCCTTTTCCTTTTTCATTCTTCAAGACATGTAATACTATATTTTTTTTCTTTGAAGGCTAATTTTATAAGATTTAATCGCACGAGTTCAGAGTTTCATCAACATCTTGAGATTCAGGCTACACTGTCAATTTCGCTTCATGATTCCATCTCTGTTTATTTGATTACATTGATGTTCTGATTGCTTAAATTGACTTTCAATATGATTTGATTAAATTCATTTGAACAAAATTTAGTTCATTTTCTAATTTAGGTTGAATTACATTTTGCGACGCTTGAATGTTATTATAATATTTTGATGATTGTGATGCTTAATCCAGTTCATGAGAAACCGAATTAACATAGGATTGATTACGCTTGTCTTGATCAATTCTATAGTAAATAAGAATAGAATCACGATTAGAATTAAACTCATTGATAGAATCTGTCGATAGGTTTGAAAACTCGAATAAGTGGATTAATCGGTTTGCTTATTTGTTAAAACAAAATTAAAAAAACCCCCTTTTCTA
Source organism: Cicer echinospermum (assembly GCA_002896215.2). Classification (NCBI taxonomy): domain Eukaryota; kingdom Viridiplantae; phylum Streptophyta; class Magnoliopsida; order Fabales; family Fabaceae; genus Cicer; species Cicer echinospermum. The sequence continues at coordinate 9,966 of PGTU02015107.1, read as the reverse complement.
AGTTTAACTTTCAATTCGATTAATATTATTTATACCAGAAGTCCTTACGAAACGACTCGAGTTATTACCTCTATTTATATTTTATCAGTTGTATTATGACCCGTGTGCGACAGTTGATCAAATTGACGCCGTTGCCACCGGGACTCTCTGTAACACGATTAACCAACTTTTAGAGTATTACTAACCATCCTAAGCATTGTTATCTTCGTGTTTTGTTGCTCTACAAGTATTTTAGGCTTATGCTAGCTCATTAGGTACGGTTGCTAGTAAAAAGAACCGGTTTTCAGGCGATTGTCCTCGGATTGCCCTAAAACGTTCAACCAGAAAATAAAAAAAAATCAAGGAATAGGACTCTCGTATATAGGGATTTATTATGGGACCACCGATCTCAAAATCCAAATTCTTCGTTTAGACCATTTTTTTTGAATTTTTCATATTCTCCAAAATTTCAAAAAAATTGCGTTGCGTTTATTTGACTTTATTTGACATTTTTGGTGGTATTTTTATATTTTTTGGATTTTATTTGATAGGGTTTTCGATTTTTCACTTAAATTTTAGCAATAGGGCCATTGTTGGAATTTTTAGAATTGTGATTTGGCATTGCATTGTTATGATGATGCATGACTAGGACTAGTTTGTAAATCTGCATTCTCTTGAACCTGAAATGATATGATAGGACAATTTATTTACGTCGTAGACTTAATAGAGTTTGATAGTGTTAACGAGTCAGAGTTAGATATTGAAAGTGACAACTTGCTGCAAAATATGGCTGCTGTGCATAATAGAACCTTAAGACAACTTGCTGCACCTAATGTCAATTATGATGCTTGTGTTCACATATCTTGAAGTTACTGTTGCCATTTTGAATTAAATCTTATTTTAATACACTTGCTTCCATGTTCTTGGTCTTGCATGTGAGGATCCCTTTAAACACTTGAAGGAATTCCATGTTATTGTGTTCTACATGAAGCCTTAAGGAGTCAAGGAAGACCACATTAAAGCTGTGAGCCTTCCCATTTTCACTCACAAGAGCTGATGCTCGCTATGGGATAGAAGCATTTTGGATGCTGCTAGTGGGTGGAGCACTTGTCGATAAGACCCCAGAAGCGGAAAGGCTTTGATTGGAACATGTCCATTAATTCTCAAAGTTTTACAACTAGAAGCAATTCAATAGTGTTGGAAAAGGGTGGTGAATGAATCAAGCTTCTTTCAGCAAGAATTTAGAAGGAGACTTGATGAGCTACATCTTTAATAAAAAATGCAATAGGTAAAACCAACTGTGGTCTGTGTATTTGCACTTCTCCAGAGTATCCTACAGATTCAATGTCGCTACATTTGCAAACAGATCCAATTGCTGATGCTCTTGAAGCATATGCAACAAATATAATACAATTCTCAGCCAACTGTGATATGTCATTAACAGGTACAATCCCTGGTTGGAGAAACCATGCCGACCTGAGATGGGGCGAATTCATCTGCAGCAACAGCAACCTAGGCAAGCAACAGCAGCAAAACTTCCACACTGTAAAACATGCACTTCATTAGAGGACCTTGTTAAGCAAATGGTTGTACATAATCTCCAATTTCCAACAAAGAAAAAATTCCACCATTCAAATTTGGAACCAAAGATTGGTCAGCTAGCCACTTCAATTATATCAATTGTAGACTCATGGGGTCAAACCAATTACCCGCACAGTCAGGTAGTAGTAATCCAAATGCTTCATGTCAGTGCAATTACATTAAGGTATGGGAAAGCTGTTGAAATACCAAAGGTACCTGAAACTGCAGTGAAAAATAACAAGGTTGCTGATGACACTTTGATACTTGAAACTGTTGATGTTAGCAAAAATATACCACTTCATTTTCCTCAAAGGGAAATGAAGATTAAGAAAATGGACGAGGCATATAAGGACAAGGAAATCTTGGATACATTTATGAAAGGTGGAATTGAACATTTCCCACATTGAAGCAATTAAATAAATTCCAAGATATGCAAAATTATCTAAAAGATTTGTTCACACACAAGATAAGGTTAAAAGGTAAGAAAGGGTACATGGGGCGAATGTTTCAGCCCATGCCTTAGAAATGCAAGATCCAAGGCTTTTTTCATTCCATGTTCCATACGGCTTAGTCAATTTGAAAATGCTTGTGTTAGATTTAGGAGTTTCCAATTAATTGTTATGTCTACATCTGTTTTTACCTCTTCTTTCTACTTGCGACCTTTACAAAGTACAAGTGTCCCATTCAATTGGCGATCAGAGCAATGCTGCGTATACTGACTGAGGAGGATTACTTGTGTCGAGTTATGAATTGATATTTCATGCATATTTTTACATTCTGGACATGGAGGAAGAGGATAAGTCACAGAGCGTCAATCATCCTTAGGCTCCATTCTTGAAAACTGATAGAACAAATGGAATCTGCATGCTATACTCTATCCACGGAATTTGGTGGATAGCAATTGTAAAAATTTAGCATCTTTGATGCTATGAAAACCATTGGAAGAGCGTTCTATTTTTCAATTGAGTTGCATTGTGATTATTGTTGTGTTACTTACCCCGATATATTTGCTACTGATTTTTCTTCATCTCTAGTTTTGATGATACGTATACTCAATTGTGCATGTGTGTGCTGAGTGAAGCTACCTTGCAGGTTGATCATTGTGCTAATATTAGATATTCCTACTAACAAAATTGATTTGCAGACTTAGCTTCAGCCACTGGTGTCGTACCTTCCAGTTAACACCCACCACTATAGAGCTTAACCCACTTCCTAAAATTTGAATATGCATATTTAGAAGGAAGTGACAAGTTACATGTGATTTATTTCAGCCAACTTAAGATGAATAGCAAGAGAGCTCTTGCAGATTTTAAGAAAATACAGGAAGGCAATTGGATGGACCTGGGCTGATATTCATGGTATTAGCCATCCATGTGTATGCATAGATACTAGTGGAGGATGGGGGTAAAATCAGTCAGACACCCCAGGTGTGATTTATCCCATTAATTCTGATGTTTGTAGAAAGGAATGATATAAGCTCTTGCAGAGGCATTATATACGCCATATCGGATAGTCAATGGTGACGTCAGATGTAGGTAGTCCCTAATAAAACTAGACTTATAGTGGGTTAAAAAATGAAAATAATGAACTTATGCCACGCGAGTGCAGAACAGTTGGAGGGTATGCATCGATTCTGAGACTAACCAGACACTAGAAAGGATGATTTTTCCTTTACCATTCATTGATCAGATGTTTGAATGGTTGGCTGGTAAGTCACATTATTGTTTTCTTGGTGGTTTTTCTGGTTATTTTTATATCCCCATTGCACCAGAGGATAAGAAAAGACTATGTTCACTTGCCTTTCGACACATTTTGCCTTAAGAGGATGCCCTTTGGCCTATGCAATGCTCCTAACACTTTCCAACGCTGCAAATGATTAGTATTTTCACTGATCTGATAGAAAATTTTATTGAAGTTTTCATGGATGATTTTACTGTGTGTATGGTTCCTCATTTGATGCATGCTTGAACAATTTAGATAGTGTTTTGCATAGATGTATTGAAACTAACCTTGTGCTGAATTATGAAAAATTCATTTTATGGTTGAACAATGCATAGTTTTGGGGACATGTGATCTCTAAAAATGGGATATAGGTGGATCCTGCCAAGATATTGATGTGATTTCTAATTTGCGTTACCCATCTTATCCGCGAGTTTCATTATTTTCTTGGCATTGCAGGTTTTACAGGCACTTTATCAAGGATTTTAGCAAGATAACTCTTCCGCTGTCAAATTTGCTGCAAAAAGATGTCAATTTCCCTTTGATGACAAATTCAAAAAGGCGTTTGATTTCTTAAAGGAAACACTGACCTCTATTCCCATTAATTCAGCCACCTAATCGGACCCTCCTTTTGAAATTATTGTGTCATGCATCTAACTATGCAGTGAGAGCAGTCATTGCACCAATGGGTTGTAGGCTGCCCATGTTATTTATTTTGCTTCTATGCTTCTAGGACTCGAATAAGTGGATTAATTATTTTGCTCATCTGTTTAAAAAACATAAATCTAAAAAAATCCCTTTCTAATTTCGACTTTCATTTGGTTAATATTATTATATCAGAAGTCCTTGCGAAACGACTCGAGTTATTACTCCTATTTACATTTTATCCATGTATTTGACCCGTGTCCTGACGCGGAATCACTCCTCTTAGGTTCACCCTCTTGTCTGTCTACCCTCCAGTTTGACAGACTTGATGGATGAGTCATATCTTTCTTCCTCTTTATCTTAATGATGAGTAACCTGTTTTCTAATATGAATTCACTCAAAGCACAATATTAGTATTAACCACAATCATAATCTTTTAAAATAATCTTTGTTATCATTAAAACCAATTGAGAGATATTTTTTCTCAATAATCTCCCCCTTTTTTGGTGATGACAAAATTCTTAGATTATGATTTTTGCAACAATAATGAAGGAATAATTAAGCTCCCCCTCAATCATACAAGTGAGACTGTGATAAACATAAATTGTTTCAAAAATAAAGATATTACAAACTTAGTAGTAAGAAGGAAGCAAACATTATCCTTTTAAACGCAATAAAATTGATAGACATATTGCTTAGACCAATAGACTTATATATTGATCCCATTGAATCTTGGCATCAATCAAAAGAAATTTGAAGTTATAAGGTCACTCTGAAGAGGCGGAATCATCAGACGAGGAGGGAGTTGATTGGTGAGGAACAATAGTCGCATGTGCAGGTCGCGCTAGCAGCTTTGGAGGATAGTCTCCAAGCGCAACTGTAGGGACATATGTTTGGTTTACCATTCAAGAATGAGGCCAAATTGAGATATGGTGTGTTGGAAGCTGGTGAAACTGATTAAACAATTCTTTTGATCCTTTCTGATTGTTTTGAGAAAGCCTTATCTCCTTTTGACTCCACCTTTCTTTCGTCCTCAATTGTTGGAGCTTTTTGTCTTTTGGTTTGTCATTGACACTCGTACTCTTGTTTTGCGAGCTACCAACTTTGTCCTTGGACGAGATTTAGCACTGTTTGTGGCAAAAAGGAGTCAATAGAACTAAAATGACCAGTAATATCTGACAGAGTTTGGGAGGGGGTTCTACAATGGTTGGAGCAGATGTAATAGGTGCAGTTATTGGTGGGAGGAAGAACAATATTCAAACTTACTTTAAGGAGGATGCAATGGCCTAAGTGGAGGAGATGGAGGCATCATTGGAAGTTTGCTGTAAATTTTGAGAATTTTCAGCAGACACAACATCAGGAGGACTTTTGGTGAGAATTGATGGTGAGATAGTTGAGAACAAAATACAGCTCTTCACCATCCTCCATAAGTAGTGGAGGATCATCCTCTATGGCATCCTCAACTGTAGGAACTTTTTCATGAGTGGATGAAGCTATTAAGCGTTGGAGATTGAGGTAATGTGTTAAATCAACAGAGTCATAAGATGGAGTGGGGGTGCATTCAGTAGGAAAGAAAGGTTCCTATATGTTGTGAGACATGGTGTCCTCTGGTGGAGGTTAGACCATTTCAGATTGTGATGGTGGAGTTGTAGAAGATGTGTGAAGTGTTTTCTTCTTCTTGGATGCAGGTGGTGATATAGATGATGACTTTGTGGGAGCGGAAGCTGTTTTGGTGGAAGTTTTGGAGTGGGATTGGTAAGGAGGTTGAAGCTTCATTTGTTTCACATTTTTCATTGAAAAAGTGTTGTTAAAAATGAACTGATGGTTCGTCGTCAAGAGGAAGTTTGAAAATTTGAAGATTTTGGTCAGAATCATCCCATAAGGAGCAGATCGACCCAAAACAAACAACATTTAAACATGAAACAAAAAATGACGTTTCCCAAATGAAGAGGTGTGCCATACATGAGATGATGGATGAGCAAGAGGTCAAGCTCAGTGTGATTTTCTCAAAGCTCCCACCCTAGGCACAATGGAGTGAACACAAATATTATGGAGGATACGACACATTGGAAGAAGGTTGTAAGCTACTTGAGGTTTAGGAGGATTGATCATGGCGTTTTGGAGGACGATGGTGCGAGTGATATTACACCGTGAATACCATGTTTTAGAGAAGCAGTGTGCTCCTTCATCTCGAATATCCAATATGTGGCACAAGGAGGTTGAGTTGATTTCCATATGAACCCCTTTGAGCACAATGTTGAAACCTGTATTTCCTTTTGATCCATTTGATGCAACATAGAAAGCTTTAGCAAGGTGAGGATATTGAGGTTCATTGATACGTAAGAAAGAAGTCCAACAAAGTTTGAATCAAAGACTTTTCCACATTGAATCTCCCTTTTTCAAGTGATCAAGGTCAATGATTTTTCCATTGACCACGAATTTGTGTTGCCATTTGAAAAGTAGTTTGTCTCAAAGGCTGGAGAGTCAAATAGTGAGACTTTTGTAGATTTCTTGGAAGGGGAGGAATGTGGTTTTGTGGTTGATGGGTGTGTGAGATTTTTTTGGAGTAGAGGCCTTAGAAGTGGATTTTGCAAAGGGGTGGTTTAGGAATGGATTCTGTAGAATCGTTTGCTAAGTGTCATCAGAATTGATGAACATGAACGATGTTGTCTTGTTGAATAGGTTTCTTTGAAGATATAGCCTCAACACATGATTCTGGAAGATCTTCTTTGAGATGAGGAGGAGATGATGTAGATGGTTGCAGTGTGTTAAGGATAATGAATCACGTTGACAGGTTCTGGTGGAAGAGTTTTCCTCAAAATGATCCTCTCGTGGCTTTCGTACTCAGTGCTTGAGTAATCATCATGGATGTTTTATGGAGCCTTATCAGAGAGTTTTACACTTAGCTGTAAGCTTGATTCGAGCCATTTGTGTATGAAATGTGAAGGTAGATGGTTAATAAAGATGAGGAATGAGGTTTAAGTAGGAGGATGTTGGGGTTTGAAATGTTGTGACTGTTAGAGGAAGAGGAATGAGGTAGATGAGGAAGCCGTTGAATATGTATGCAATGATGATAGAGTCGGAAGACTAGGGGCATGAGAATGGCTGTAACGGTCAAGAGTAGCCTCTGCGCATTAATGTTTGGACGGAAGCCAAAGAGGCCGCGCCAAACAGATTGGCCAATGGAGAGAAGGACATGCGCAGGCATATGTCTGATGTGACAAGAGTTAGATTCACCAAAAATGGAAAAATATTTTCTGTATTTTTGATCTCTTGAATTTTTAAGGTTCCTTTTTAAAGATTAGAAGTGATCTTTTGGAAGATAAGGTTGACCAAAAAAGAAACCATGATTTTAGATTGATTCAAACATCATCGGAGTTTGTTCATACTCTTATGTAGCAGGAGGACATTTCTAATATTAGATATGATCCTCAGAAGAAATTAAATAAAACTAATTATAAATAAATTTTTTTATTTAAATTAACTTTGGACAAATTTATGATGGAGAGTTCCGTCCAAGATATTTTGAATCGATCCTCCAGGAGAGGTTTGATAAAGAATATCAGCCAACTGATTTTTAGTACTCAATGAAAATTAATTCTATGTCCCTTTTTGAACACGATTCTCTGATAAATGATGTTTGATTTCCAATATGCTTAGATCTAGAATATGTATGAGGTTTTTTGAAGATTAATAGCACTTGTATCACATCACAGAGGATGGGATTTTGGCGTACCTTAGTGAGTAATCCTATAGTTGATTCTTTATCCAAAGTATTTGAGAGCAGCATTGCGCAACTGATACATATTCAGTCTCTGTAGTTGATAAAGCAATGGTACATTGTTTTTTGCATGACCAACTTATGAGAGATTTACCAAGAAATTGGCAAGCTCCACTTGTGCATTTCCTTTCAACTTTCTTTCCCGCATAGTCAGCATCACAATAAGCTATGAGATCAAGATTTGAGCATTTTTTATACCAAATTCCAAGATTGGTGGTGCCAACAAGATATCTAAAGATTCTCTTTACTGCAGTAAGATGAGATTCTTTAGGAGAAGATTGAAACCTTGCACAAAGACTAACTGCAAATACTATGCCAGGTCTACTGGATGTTAAGTATAGCAAGGATCCAATTTTCCCTATGTACTATTTTTCAGATATGAGAGCTCCTTCATCATCTTTGTGTGACATGGAGGATGAGTGCATAGGAGTTCCTATAATTTTTTGTTGAACTCATTTTATATTTTTTTAAGTAGATTCTTGTGTATTTTTCTTGAGAGATGAAGATGTTGGTTTCCAGTTGTTTAATATGTAAACCAAGAAAAAATTTCAACTCTCCCATCATGCTCATCTCAAACTCGCTTTGTATGAGGTTAGAGAAATCTTCACACATCCTTTCATTTGTGGATCCAAATATTATATCATCTACATATATTTGTACAATTAAAAGATCATGTTTAAGAGTTTTCTTGAAGAGTGTTGTATCGATTTGTCCTCTTACAAACCATTTTCTTTTAAAAAAGAAGACTCAACCTCTCGTACCAAGCTCGAGGAGCTTGCTTTAATCCATAAAGAGCTTTGAGAATTTTGAACACATGATTCGACTTCTTTTCGTTCACAAAGCCAGGAGGTTGATCAACATATACCTCCTCATTTAAGAAACCATTCAAAAATGTACTTTTGACATCCATTTGAAATAGTTTGATACCTTTATGAGTGTCATATGCTAGGAGGATTCTAATTGCTTCAAGTCTAGCTACTAGTGCGAATGTTTCATTCATAATCAATTCCTTCTTGTTGATTGTAACCTCGTGCCACTAGTGTTGCTTTATTTCTAATGACCTCTCCATCCTCATTCAGTTTGTTTCTAAAGATCCATTTAGTTCCAATGATGGATTTGTTCAGAGGATGAGGCACAAGGTCCCACACTTTGTTTCTTTCAAACTATGATAGTTCCTCCATTATGGCGTCCACCCATGATTTGTCACAAATAGCTTGATCAATCGTTTTGGGTTCAACTTGTGATAACATGGGCATGTTGTTTGTATTCTCTTTTAATGATTGTCTAGTCCTAACACCGTCGGCATTATTCCCAATGATCAGATCAGGAGGATGATGCGTTACCATCTTCCATCCTCTTGGAGGCTAATGAGAGGTTGGATTAGTGTAAGACCCATAATTTTGAAGTACCATTTATGTATTTTTGGTATATTTTGGATTTTGGCTCGGAGGTTTTTAAGCCAAAGTTAATAATATTTGTGGAGTTTTATAATCAAAGAGGTATTTCGATGCCAATTAGAATTTCTCGTCGATAAATAATTTGAATTTAACTGCGGAAAATACCTTACGGTTAAATTAAGGCGTTTCGGGTGAAACGGTAATTTAATAAATATCTAGATTTTGAGATATTTGTTAAGTTATATTTATTTATATTATATGTTTGCTTGAGGGAAAAAGAAGGAAAACTAGAAGAAGGAAAATGAAAAGAAAATAGTATATAAAGGAAGGAAGGAAAAAGGAAGAAAGGAAAAGCAAAAGGAAAGAAATAGAAAGGAAGGAAAACTCAGAATTTCCATCTCCTTCCTCTAAACTCACGTGAACATAAACCCAAAATCCATCCTTTCTCCATTTTTCGTTTTCGTTGCTTCCTTTTCTTCAAAACTAGTGACCCAAGGTTGGGTGAGGTTAGACCAAGGTTTTCGTAACTCCACTCTTCCTCTGTGATTCGAAAACGAAGAAATACGGTTTTTGAGATCCAAACACAACCCCTCCGTTTCTCCTAGATCCAAACCTCATTTCTCGAAGAGATAGAAGGGAAAGTTGCTCACCTCCGTGCTACGGTGCTAGTACACTAATTTGGAAGCGGCGTTCGAGCAGAGATTTTACCGGAATTTCTCGCGGAACCCCGAAACTCTCGATAAAGCTAACATTGAGGTAAGGGCTCCTTCCAAAACTTTTAGTTTGCATTAGGGACTTATCTGTGGTTGTATGGGAAGGAATTTTGTTAGGGTTAAATGTATCGATTTGGGAAAAAACGAAACT
>PGTU02015105.1:0-11082 GCA_002896215.2 Cicer echinospermum | reverse complement strand
TCTGAGCGTGTGACCAAATCGATTTTAAGTATTTGTTAATCGATTATGAAGACTTAACAAATCGATTACGCAATCGATTGATATGTGTTTCAGTTTGAACATAACATATGCAATCGATTACGAAATCGATTCATATCAGTCTTAACATAATCACTGAGAAATGTTGTTTAAAGAATCGATTGGTAAATCGATTGGGTTATATAGTTTCAAGATTCAAGAAAAACAAGACACACGATAATCGATTGGCAAATCGATTAGACTGATTTATCCTTTACAAAATCGATTGGTAAATCGATTGATTAATGTGTTTTTCAGAAACTATATAAACTGTCTTCAATCTGTCTTTCAAAAAACATGAATGATAATAATGAAATCAATCTGAAATGTACATTGAATATTCTTGATACACAATAACACTTGGTTAATCCATTGAGATTACTTTTTTCAGATCAAAGAAAAAAAAAAAGAGGATTATCAACAATCAAAAAAAAAAGATAGCTGGAAAAGTGATCTTGAAAGACAAGGATTCTCATAAACAATCTTTGAATGTCCAGAATTCTGAGAAGCCATTTTGACCAAGATTGAAGACTACTTTTTGTTCTTTCTGTATTCTGTTTGTAACAATTCTTTGAAACAAAAACAAAGGAGAAAATCCAGCTAGAAACTGGTGACTACTTTCTTGGGTGAGAGTGCTCAACAAGAAAGAGTTGTACTTTGATTCTGTGATAGGTTGCTGAGTATCTACAAGGATCAGAGGGTGATCAATAGGAAAGAGATCATTAAGATAGATAGGTTTCGGGGAGGAAACTGGACAATCTGTAATTGATTCTTTCTATTGGAGAAGAAAATCTGAAATCCGTTTGGATTTGCAGGACTGGATGTAGGTTGTCAAGTTGACAACTGAACCAGTATAAATTCTTGGTGCAATCTTCTCTAACCCTTAACTCCTTTGATTTACTATATTGCTATATCTGTATATGTGATTAAAACTAGATGCATGTTAAACATATTCTGTAATAAGTAATATTGTTTAATCTGTTAGTTTGACTTGTATGCATCTTGGTTAATTTCATATCAATCTAATAAAACTTGCTAATCTTGTATGCCACAATTTTATTTCCGCTGTGTGTATGAAATTGATTTAATTTCATAAAGAACTGATACATTCTGATATATTCCGCTTATTACGAGGTCATATATACCAACAATTGGCCTCAGAGCCTAACTTTTCGAGAGGTAATACTCATAAAAGCACTATGGCCTCAAACGATTTTCTGGGAGAAGGCGCATCGTTAGCAAGACCTCCAGCTTTCAATGGAACAGCTTATATGTACTGGAAGCACAGAATGCTAATCTTCTTGGAAGCCAGTGGCATAGAACATTATAACATCTGCTCTTTGTGCAGAAGAATTTTTTAGAGTATCAAACTGCAAGTCAGCAAAAGAAATGTGGGACATTCTTCAAGAAACACATGAAGGAACCACAGACGTGAAGAGAGCTCGCGTAAACACACTGATGCACGAATATGAGTTATTCAGCATGAAAAGGGACGAATCCATCAGTGATCTGCAAACCAGATTCACACACATTGTGAATAATCTTCATGCATTGGGAAAACAAGTGGATAATGAACAGCAGATTGGAAAAATAATGAGATGTCTAACCAGAGAGTGGCAGCCAAAGATAACAGCCATAGCAGAATCTAAAGATCTAGCAAAGATGACTACTGCAACTTTGTTTGGTAAACTAAGAGAACATGAGATGGAATTACATCGACTGGACGAATCAGAGATGGAAAGTCACAAAAAGAAAGAAATATCTCTGAAGGTTCAAGCTCAGCAATCGAAAACCGAATCAGATAGCTGCTCAGATCAATCCAGTAGTGAATCTGAAGAGCCAGAAATCGGGTTGCTTGTCAAGAAATTCAAAAAGTTTCTGAAGAAGAAAGACAACAAATTCAGAAAACCATCTAGCTCCAAGACTACTGACAACAAGACCATTACATGCTATGAATGTGGTAAAACTGGTCACATAAAGTCAGAATGCTATAAATTGCAAAACAAGAATAGAGCTACAAAATCAAAAGGCAAGGAACCAGTCACCAAAACCAGAAAAGCTTATATTGCATGGAACGATAACGATGAATCCTCTGCATCTTCTGATGAAGAAGAAGTCAACTTGTGTCTCATGGCAGATACAGATTCAGAATCAGAAAATGAGGTTAGTTCACAATCTAATCCAACATATGATGAGTTACAAGAAGCTTTCAATGAACTGCATGATGACTATGTGAAATCCATAAAACAGTTGTTAAGCACAAAGAAAATGCTTGAACAAATGAATGTTGAGCATAAAGAAATTGAAAATTTATGTGAACAACTGAAAAAGGATTCACAAGAAAAATCTGCAAAGTGCATTGAACTTGAAAATACTGTTGCATCATTAAAATCTGATTTATTAAACTTTACAAATAGTAAGGATAAGCTAAATGTCATACTTAGCAATCAAAGACATGTTCATGAAAAATCTGGTTTAGGATATACACCAAATATGTATGTCAAAAGAAAAAATAAAAACAGATCTGGTATTGGTTATATGCAAACCAGAACTGTCAAACATGGTAAAAAATCTTCTATTGCTAAGAGTATGTATGACATCTTTACTAAACCAAATAAACATTCATCCTTTGATGGCAGATGTCATTTCTGTTGCAGAAAGGGACATTTTGTGTCTAATTGCAAATTTAAAAAATTAGCCAATCAAGGATGGAAGCTAGTTTGGATAGAAAAGAAATCTATGTTTGACACTAACCAACCAGGACCCAATTTAAATTGGGGACCTAAAACAAAATTCTGATTTTGGATTGCAGGTGTGCTTGACATCCACGAAACACTCATGGTATCTAGATAGCGGATGCTCAAAGCACATGACTGGTGACAAATCCAAATTCCTGAACTTGACATTTAAGGAAGGAGGCTTTGTCAAATATGGTGAGAACAACAGAGGAAAAATCATTGGAATTGGTGATGTAGGCGATGAATCAACTGCAGTAATCAAAAATGTGCTATATGTTGAAGGATTAAAGCACAACTTACTGAGTATAAGCCAGCTATGTGACAAAGGTTTTCAAGTAAGTTTTTCATCACAATCTTGCATTATTGAGCATAAAGATGACAAACACATAAAGCTAATTGGGGACAGAATCAACAACATTTACATGTTGAACTTCAATTCTGTACCTAGTGCTGTATGCTGCTTGTTATCCAACTCAGATGAAACATGGCTTTGGCATAAAAGAATTGCTCATATACACATAAATCATTTGAATAAACTTGTCAACAAACAGTTAGTCTTAGGTCTACCAAATAGGAAGTTCTCTAAAGATAGGCTGTGTGATGCATGTGAGAAAAGTAAACTGGTTAAGACTCCATTTCCCTCTATAGACTTGGTTAGAACAAATAGAGTTTTACAACTAGTTCACATGGACCTTTTCGGACCTGCCCAAGTTAAGAGTTTAGGTGGAAACCTGTATGGATATGTGCTGGTTGATGATTATTCTAGATTCACATGGACTTACTTTTTAGCTCATAAAAGTGATACATTCTCTGTTTTCAAAAAGTTTGCTGCTTTAGTACAAAATGAGAATGATTTGAAAATTGTTTCAATAAAAAGTGATCATGGAGGTGAATTCCAAAATGATCTTTTTCAAAATTATTGTGAATCAAATGGAATCAACCACATCTATTCAGCCCCTAGGACACCTCAGCAGAATGGGGTAGTGGAGAGGAAAAATAGATCCCTAGAAGAGTTAGCTAGGACCATGCTTAAGGACTCCAACCTACCTAAGTATTTTTGGGCAGATGCAATTAGTACAGCCACCCATGTTGTGAATAGAGTTATCATTAGGCCCCTGCTTAGGAAAACACCCTATGAGCTTTACAAGGGTAGAAAACCAAACCTGTCCTACTTTAGAATCTTTGGTTGTAAATGCTTTGTTTTGAACAATGGCAAAGAACACCTAGGAAACTTTGACCCTAAGGCAGATGAAGGTATCTTTCTAGGATACTCGCAAACTAGTAAGGCCTATAGAATCTACAACAAAAGAACAAAAACCATAGAAGAGTCAGTTCATGTAAAGTTTGATGAATCTTTTACAGAAAACTTGAACAAAACTCCTTCTAAGGTTATTGAAATTTTGGATGATGTTGTAGAATCTGAACCACTAGAACAACCTATAGCTGACCCTCCAACTAGTGCAGACCCTGTAGAACCTATAGAAACCTGTGAGTTGCCTAAGGAATGGAAGTTCAACCGAAACCACCCTTTAGACAACATTATAGGCGATATCTCTAAAGGTGTTGCAACTAGGAGAAGCCTTAGTCAGTTTTGTAACTTTACAGCCTTTGTATCTCAGATTGAACCTAAGAACATTAAGGAAGCCCTTTTAGATAGTGAGTGGATACTTGCTATGCAAGAGGAGTTAAACCAGTTTGAGAGAAACAAGGTGTGGAACTTGGTACCTAGGCCAGAGGGTAAGCATGTTATAGGAACTAGGTGGGTGTTCAGAAATAAGTTAGATGAGAATGGTGTGATAACTAGGAATAAAGCCAGATTAGTTGCAAAGGGTTATAGTCAAGAGGAGGGAATAGACTTTGATGAGACCTATGCCCCAGTAGCTAGGCTAGAAGCCATAAGAATTTTATTGGCTTATGCATGTATCATGGACTTCAATCTATATCAAATGGATGTGAAGAGTGCCTTTCTCAATGGAGACCTCCAAGAGGAAGTTTTTGTGAGTCAAACACCAGGTTTTGAAAATCCAGATTTTCCTAACCATGTGTATAAACTCTCAAAGGCCCTCTATGGGTTGAAACAAGCTCCAAGATCTTGGTATGAGAAACTCAGCACTTTCCTCATTCAACAAAATTTTTCAAGAGGAAATGTTGATAAGACACTCTTTACAAAAACTACTGAAAATGACATCTTGCTGGTCCAAATTTATGTTGATGACATCATATTTGGATCAACAAATGATAAACTTTGCAAAGAATTTGAAAACTTAATGAAAGGTAAATTTGAAATGTCAATGATGGGAGAACTGTCATATTTCTTGGGATTTCAAATTAACCAAAGCAAGCAAGGCATTTTCATTAGTCAATCCAAATATTGTTCTGATTTGATAAAGAAATTTAACTTTGATAACTTAAGTCCATTGATACACCCATGAGTCAAGGAAATTTCTTAGACCGAGATGAGAAGGGTAAGCCTGTAGATGTCACTAGATTTCGTGGTATGATTGGATCTCTGCTCTACCTTACAGCAAGCCGACCAGATATTATGTTCAGTGTTTGTATGTGTGCAAGGTATCAATCGAATCCGAAGGAATCTCACCTCGGTGCAGTAAAGAGAATTTTTAGATACTTGGTAGGTACTAAAAGTCTTGGATTGTGGTATCCAAAAGGTTCAACATGTACTTTGGTTGGTTATTCAGACTCAGACTTTGCTGGTTGTAAACTTGACAGAAAGAGTACTTCAGGAACATGTCATTTGCTTGGTAATTCTCTAGTATCTTGGTTCAGTAAGAAGCAAACAAGTATTGCATTGTCTACTGCAGAAGCTGAATACATAGCAGCTGGGAGTTGCTGTGCTCAAATCTTGTGGATGAAACAGCATTTAATGGACTTCGGTGTCGATTTGGGAACAGTGCCGATCATGTGTGATAACACAAGTGCTATCAGCATAACCAAGAACCCTGTAATGCATTCAAGGACAAAACACATTGAGGTAAGGCATCACTTCATAAGAGACCACTTTCAGAATGGAGTTATCAAACTTGAGTATGTGAACACTACAGAACAATTAGCTGATATCTTCACAAAAGCATTGCCAAAAGAAAGTTTTTTGAACATAAGGATGAAACTAGGGATCATTGATCCTAGTGAAGTATAAGTTTTTGTTGATTCTGGTACTTTTCAGTAATGTTTTCCAGTTAAATCGATTTGGAAATCGATTACCAGCATGGTAAAAAGTTTATAAAATCGATTTGGGAATCGATTACTTCAGCCCAGGTTCAAAATTTCAGGAAATTTTTTTTTACCTTCACGAGCATCGATTTGGAAATCGATTAGCTAAGTATTCAATCTTTAGACAATCGATTTGGGAATCGATTAAGTAAAACAGGAATTCGATTTGAACATCGATTTGAAATATGACCGTTACTCAAAGTTACTAGCCGTTGGCACTTCATCATTACTCAATCGATTGAGGATTCCCAGCAACGGTAACCTAATCGATTGGGAATTGATTTACTAGGTCAAGAGTATAAAAGGAACAGTTCTAAATCGATTTCTGCACTTTGTTTTCCAGATTTTCTCTGCTTTTCTCTTGTATTCTTCTTTCTTCTGTCTCTGCATTTGTTTGAATTTGCTTTCTACACTCTACCTACTTCGAATCTACACAAATTAGTTGATATGGCCCGAGTAAAACAGACTCAAGCACGCACTCCATCTCCATCATCCTCTTCCACCAGTGAAACACCATCACCACCTCAAACTTTAACAAAAAGAGTACCCATCCCAACTCACAAAATTCTTGCAAAGGATAAAGGAAAAGCTCTGCCCCAATCCAGGAAAAGTCGAAGAAACGCAAAGAGCCCCCTACTGAAAAGCTCATGGCTGATGCATGAAAGTAATTACTCAGAAAAGGAAGAAGAAGCCTACTTCTTCTCCACCTCCTAAGAAGGTCTCTGCACCAAAGGAAAGGGAGGTACAACCATCTTTGTCTACCGACTTCGCAAAAAGGAAAATTCATGAAGCTAGAACCATGGATTTTGAATATTTTGATGCTGTGGAAATTTACTTTTCAGAACCACCTCAGGTTTCATGGATTGGAAAGTTTTCTATCTTCTACTCTTGACAGCTATCCAAGGCTGATCAGGGAATTTTATTCTACTTTCAAGATGACTGAAGAAGGTTTTACTGCTTCAGTTAAGGGAAAAAGAATTACAATGACTTTTGATGATTTCTCAACTTTATCTGGATTGCCTTTCTACGGCAAATCTATTGATGGCAGCACAGAAGCCGACACTGCCGATGAAGGTTGGGAAGAAACACTTGATAGGCATACCGCAGTTAAAGACCTGGTGGTCGATGGGTTTGTTGAATCGATTTCACTGCCCATTGGTCAGATGAAGGTTCAACAGAGGATGTTGATGTATGCTTTGACGCGTATGCTGGTTCCACGATCGGGAAATCACGCAGTAGTCCAGAAGTTGGACATCATACTGTTGTGGGCTTATCCAAAGAGTTAAGGATGAGCTGGTGTTGGATTGTGCTAAGGCACATGTTGGAAGCATCTCAAAGCAAGCTGATGCTGCCTTATCCACAGTTGATAACTAAAATTCTCAAACACTTTAAGGTCTCATTTGGAAATGAGAAATCTGCTAAGACGACATTAGTGTTTGGTGAATCGATAGTGAATCAGATGCAACTGAAGCGATTACATGGTAAATGGATAAGACCTCAAGCAGCAGCTGACCCTGTCCAGCCCCAACCTCAACCTCAGTCTCAGCCTCCACCAGTTACTGAATCTGCTACTCCTGATTTTGTGAACAGAATTATGGAATTCATTGAAGCTCAGATGGCACACAATGCCAAAGTGTTGGAATTTCAGTCCAGAATAGAAGCACGTCTAAGGACTATGCAAGCCTCCTTGAACTCAGTTGTTCAAAATGTGGATGAGATTCAGACACACCTCGGCATCAAACTGTCATTTGAAGACGTCGCATAGATTGGTCGACAAGCTACGGATGATCCTAACCCGAACCCCCTAGTTTAACCCTGAGACTCACGGCGAGGAGACACCTGCTGAGGTTAATACAGCGGTCTCAACCTCTCTCCTTAGATGATAGTGAGGACCAGCCACACTAGGTGATTAGGACCCTTAGGTTTCATACTGTTTTGCTTTGACCTGTCATAATTCTGTGATGTATGATGAATTTTTATAAATGCTATATCTTTTTTTGGCTTAATCATCTAAGTTGCTCATTAATTGCATTGATTGATTTTGCCTTTATACATGTAAACTTCATTGTTTCTGATGCACTGTGTTATATGTTTCAAACCCAATGCATATGTTCTTTAACATAGGGGGAGAAATTGTTTCTACCTTTTTGACTTAAATGACAAAGGGGGAGAAATATTATAACTTACAGTTGCATGATGTTTGTCTGCACAGTTGCATTGTTGATGTTTGTCTGCATGTTGTTATTACTTTGATATTACTTTGATACTTTTATGATATAGTTTGCTCTGTTACTTAATAACAATTAATAATGTTGTTTATAATACACTTATGCTTGTTGTTTTAAAATGCTCAAGTTACAATTGTATGAATTGTCAATTATGCCAAAAAGGGGGAGATTGTTGGATTTTGATCCTTTGATTCTTAATTTTGACATAATTAATAATTCACAATATTCATACAATACATGATAAATCTAATATTTGAATTGAGCAAGATTTCAGGAACAACAATCAAATCCTACACACTTGGAACAGGTTGCTTGAAACACAAGAAATCAACAAAAGTTGACTTTTGACTGAAGAAAAATCGATTGGGAAATCGATTTCATAACAAGGGTGTAAGGAAACACAACTGTTTGTGTTGGTATAATCGATTGGGCAATCGACTGACTGAATTAGAAATTGAAATTGCACAAGTCAGTAGCACCCCAGTTTTTGAGGGTAATCGATTGACAATCGATTATACAATTCACAAGTAAACCTGATTGAAATAAATCGACTGGGAAATCGATGTGATCAATCACAGTGGAAACCCAGTTTTAAGGGTAATCGATTGGCAAATCGATTACTTAAAAATCACTTGCAAAATAACTTTTCCTGTGACATACAAATCGATTGGACAATCTATGTTGTAATATTTCAATCAAGTTAAATTTGGTCGAAATCGATTGGGAAATCGATTGAAACCAATTCCCAGGTAAGAACATTTTCAGACAAATACATACAAATCGATTGGCACATCGATTAGTATTAAAATAGCTGAGTCACTGACTCGAACTCAATCGATTGGCAAATCGATTGACAAACCTTTTTGAAAACCAGTGAACTCTGAGCGTGTGACCAAATCGATTTTAAGTATTTGTTAATCGATTATGAAGACTTAACAAATCGATTACGCAATCGATTGATATGTGTTTCAGTTTGAACATAACATATGCAATCGATTACGAAATCGATTCATATCAGTCTTAACATAATCACTGAGAAATGTTGTTTAAAGAATCGATTGGTAAATCGATTGGGTTATATAGTTTCAAGATTCAAGAAAAACAAGACACACGATAATCGATTGGCAAATCGATTAGACTGATTTATCCTTTACAAAATCGATTGGTAAATCGATTGATTAATGTGTTTTTCAGAAACTATATAAACTGTCTTCAATCTGTCTTTCAATAACATGAATGATAATAATGAAATCAATCTGAAATGTACATTGAATATTCTTGATACACAATAACACTTGGTTAATCCATTGAGAGATTACTTTTTCAGATCAAAGAAAAAAAAGAGGATTATCAACAATCAAAAAAAAAAAAGATAGCTGGAAAAAGTGATCTTGAAAGACAAGGATTCTCATAAACAATCTTTGAATGTCCAGAATTCTGAGAAGCCATTTTGACCAAGATTGAAGACTACTTTTTGTTCTTTCTGTATTCTGTTTGTAACAATTCTTTTGAACAAAAAACAAAGGAGAAAATCCAGCTAGAAACTGGTGACTACTTTCTTGGGTGAGAGTGCTCAACAAGAAAGAGTTGTACTTTGATTCTGTGATAGGTTGCTGAGTATCTACAAGGATCAGAGGGTGATCAATAGGAAGAGATCATTAAGATAGATAGGTTTCGGGGAGGAAACTGGACAATCTGTAATTGATTCTTTCTATTGGAGAAGAAAATCTGAAATCCGTTTGGATTTGCAGGACTGGATGTAGGTTGTCAAATTGACAACTGAACCAGTATAAATTCTTGGTGCAAATCTTCTCTAACCCTTAACTCCTTTGATTTACTATATTTGCTATAATCTGTATATGTGATTAAACTAGATGCATGTTAACATATTCTGTAATAAGTAATAGTTAATCTGTTTAGTTTTGACTTGTATGCATCTTGGTTAATTTCATATCATCTAATAAAACTTGCTAATCTTGTATGCACAATTTTAATTTCCGCTGTGTGTAATGAAATTGATTAATTTCATAAAGAACTGATACAATTCTGATATTCCTAG
Source organism: Cicer echinospermum (assembly GCA_002896215.2). Classification (NCBI taxonomy): domain Eukaryota; kingdom Viridiplantae; phylum Streptophyta; class Magnoliopsida; order Fabales; family Fabaceae; genus Cicer; species Cicer echinospermum. Next base: position 772 of record PGTU02015105.1, on the reverse strand, counting down.
TCATATATACCAACAATTGCTAACTTGGTATCCACATTTTAATTTAACCCTTGTGCATCCGTGTAATTGGATGAACATTTAGGTCATTTTCGTCCTCCCTAATTCTTGTAACCAATTAAGGCGCATTTTGTCATTGGATGAACCAATCTTGATGCATTCATTGTGTAATTGGAATGAACATTTAGGTCAATTTCGCTCCCTATACAATAGGGTTTTAACCATCTTGTATATAAGTCATTGTTGTCACATTTAGGTCATTTTCGTCCTCCCTAGGCTTATTCTTGTCCAATTAGGGTTTTTAACCAATCTTGTGCATCCAATAAGTTTATTTGTGTAATTGGATGAACATTTAGGTCATTTTCATCCTCCCTATGCATATTCTTGTCCAATTAGGGTTTTTAACCAATCCAATGTGTGTAATTGGATCCAATCAGTCTGTGGTTTGTGTAATTCGCATGAATAAGTTCATTTAAGTGATGACATTTAGGTCATTTTCGTCCTCCCTAGGCTTATTCTTGTCCAGTTAGGGTTTTTAACCAATCTTGTGCATCCAATAAGTTCATTCTGTGTCATGTGATGACATTTAGGTCATTTTTCGTTTTCCCTAGGTCTTATTCTTGTCCAATAAGGGTTTTTAACATATGTGTGCATCCCATAAGTTCATTTGTGTCATTGGATGAACATTTAGGTCATTTTCGTCCTCCCTAGGCTTATTCTTGTCCAATTAGTGTTTTTAACCAATCTTGTGCATAAAATAAGTTTATTTGTGTCA
>PGTU02015101.1:0-10516 GCA_002896215.2 Cicer echinospermum | reverse complement strand
GCCTCCGCACAGTCAAGGCCAGAGTTACCAACTGTCACCTGTTCTTCCTCTGTACAGACTCTAAACCCGAAATCTTAAATGCTAAACCTGAAACCCCATTCCCAAAAGCCTAATCACAAAACCCTAAATTCAAAACCGTAAACCCTAAACCCTAAAATCTAAACCCGAAACCCTAAACATGAAACCGTAATCCCGAAATCCTAAATCTGAAACTCTAAACCCAAAACCCTAATCCCAAAACCCTAAATCCGAAACCCTAAACCCAAAACGCTTAACCTGAAACCCTAAACCTGAAACTTGAAATTGTAATGATGCAACCCTAAACCCTAAACCCAAAACTAGTAACCCTATACCTAGAACCAAAAACCCAAAATCTGAAACCCAAAACTCTAAATCCGAAACCCTAAACTTGAATCCCAAAATCCTAAACCTGAAACCCTAAACCTAAAACCCTAATCCTGGAAGACTTAACCCGAAACCCTTAACACGAAACCCAAAACCCAAAACATGAAACCCTAAACTCAAAACCCTTACCTCAAACCCTAAACATGAAACCTTAAATCCGAAATCCTAAACCCGAAACTCTAAACTTGAAACCCAAAACCAGAAAACCTTAAACCTAAATCAGAAACCCTAAACTCGAAACCCTAAAACTAAAACCAAAAATCCTATGTCATGGATAGTCATAATTGTTGATCTTATGCAGATACTATGGAATGAATATGTTTCTGAGTTATATTGTTGCTAATAATATGTTTTGACTACTTGGGTAAAATTTATGTTTGTCTTCGTTATTTAAGAATAAGAACATAACATTTTCCTATTGTATGTGGTTGTTGAAATTAATTGCAATTATTTGGAGTTATTTTTGTGTTTTTTCCAGCAAAATGTAACTTGCTGTACATAGTTCAATGGAATTCAGCGTTACTGGATATAGAAGTTGGATTCTTTTCCATCACTTCCCCCTTTCTTTGACTAAAGTAATGTGCTTTGGCAACTGAGACATCTTCCTCGTCACACAAATTTGCAAAAGTGACCCTTCTTTTTATGGTTAATTGATTTGTGGTGCTTAAAGGGATTGCCTTAAAGCTTATCATCCGAAATGCGTGAATAAAGACAATACCTTTTTGAAGAATGAGAGTAATTGGTGTTTTAGTAAGCTGCTTCAACGTTTATCTATACTTATGCGGCATTCAAATACATTTCTTTTACTTTCGTTGGTCTCTAAGTGTTTATGCAGTTGATACTGCCATGACAATTGTCAATCTTATATGTTTTTTAAAAATGTGATCTGGCCCGAGTTATGTTTTCGAACACTCTATAATCTATACATTATATGAACCTGGATATCCTAATTATGCCTAAAATGCTTGAGAAAATGGTGTTATATGTTAAATGTCTTTTAATTCTTGTGATGCTAAATGACTTTAAATAATTTTTATAGGTTCCCATTATTGCTACATATGCAGAAAAGCATCAAAGGTCATGTGCTTTTACTGCCCAGCTGCTGTTTGTGGAAAATGCTTCTTTGATGGTGGATTTGCTACTGTCGAAAGAAACAAAGGATTTTGGAGGCACTGCACAAAACTTGCATCTCTACTTGAAAAACAAACTGATGTTGATTCTAATGGGGTAAGATATATTTCAATCATGTGGTATGTTATATACAGCAAGAGAAAGAAATAGAAACAATCATGTGTTATTATTACACTATGTAATAATATGTTATTATTATTATTATATATATATTATTATTATTATTATTATTATTATTTTATTATTATTATTTTATTATATATTATATTATATAATATGTTACTCTATTTTATAATGAACAAACTAACATGAATGAATTCAAATATTGTTTTAAAGATGTTCGTATAAAATAATAAAGTAAGTTATTGTTTTAACTATTGATAAAAAAGTTATTATTATTATAGCAGTTTTTTTATTTTATCGAAATACAAAATTTATTAAGTAATTAAATAAACCATAATGAAAGAGATAATACACTACAACATTTTTGCTTTTCAACAACATTTGAAAAATGTTGTCAAAACACAGAAAAATGTTGTCAAAGAGAATAGGCAACATTTTTCATGCGTCTCATATGCGGCCGTTGCCTATTACTTTTGGCAACATTTTTTTTGCACTTTTGGGCACACTAATTATAAACGTTGCCTAAACTGTAGGAATAGGGAACAGTTTTTCAGCGCATCTAAGGCAACATTTTTTAATTGTTGTCACATCTGACAACAATTGATAAATGTTGCCTTAAAGGAATACAATGAGAACATTAATAAAATGTTGCTAGAGCATATATGCAACAATTTTAAACCGTATTCATATTATGTAGATAAAATTTTTATTTTTCTATTATTTCAATATAAATCATAAACTAGACATTATGCTATTATTTTATAATAAATTATTTTATAAATATAATAATTTAATTACATAACACAACTCTTTCAATTAAATCTTCTCTTTTATTTTACTTATAATAATTAACATGACTCAAAAAATTGATATCAAGGAAAATATAATTGAATATTTAAACACAAGTTTGTTAACTAAGCTGTAATTCCAATACATAGTACGAAGTAAACAAATTGTCATAACATAATATATAAAGTTTAGCACTTTAAAGTACAAGTATAGCAAAATAACAAAATAATATATAGTTTCTGAAAGTTTTGACGCTTCAATTATTACAAGCCTAGCAAAAAACATCATGTCAAAATTCATCCATAAATTGATGATCCAACTCATTCAAGTGCATCTTCTTCAGAATTCATATCTATATCGTACATTTCAAATTTATTCATCTTGAAATTTATCACCTACATCGTCATCTTGAATAATTCATTATCATTTCACCGTCTCCCATTGATGTATTGCTGCATAAAAAAATATATAAACAACAAAATAGCTATGAAACAATAAAAAATTCGCAAGAAGAAATAGACGCAAAACACACATCACAGAAATAATATGCAAACACGCAAACAGAAACGCAAATAGAAACATAAATAAATGCACACAACTAACTAAAATCTCATTAAACACATATTGAACATATTGAACAGAATCGGCAAATATCGTAACACAACACACAAATGCATAATTCAATCACAAAACATAACCTGAACAGTATGAATCATTTCCAACTAACAATTATAACCAAACTGAAAACCAAATAAGCCAAAATGAACATTTTTTTCTCAAGTCACTCTTATAACAACAAGAATTTAAGATCAAGGTCAATTAACCAACATAATAACAATTGCTATATATGATTACCTTTTCATAGGACATGGAGCATGAGTTGATGTAGAGGAATGCATTTGCACTGGTAGCATCCTCATTTGTAGAAACCATTTAGCATCACCATGAGAAGAATCCTAACAAATCTTCTATTGATTCCATATTAATTGAGGATGCAATGTTATAGCATTATTTATAGTATTTTGAAAGCTATGTTTCAAAATACCAATCTTATCTTCAAAATTTTCACTTAGACTGAGACTTCTTCATTGCTGTGCTTTTTCAAGCATTTATCTCCTCCTTTCACTTTAGGAAGAATATTTATGAACGTTTCTACCATAACAACGTACCATGCCAGGACGCTCTTTCAAAATAATAGGCTTCAAATGCTTCTGTATCACTTTCTCCATTTTCAACCATTCTTGAAGTTGGGACTAGCAAATAATTACAAGTAATTATGTTACCTACTATTATAAACATATTTATATGAAAAATAGAGTATATATGTAAGTTATTCTAACAATATCTTTAACTTACAATTACTTTTTCATTTTCTACATCCAATGGTTTTTCCTTTATTTCCTTTCTGAGTTTCAACAAAAATGTTCTGCTTGAGTAGGCTCTCTTTTTTCCTTTGCAAGCTGCACAAATAAAAGATTCCAAAAACAAAACACCCATAATTTAACACAACCAAAAATTGAAACTATATACCATAAGTAAAGGATGAAAAAAATTTACAAATTTTTCACGAGCTAAAGAGAATTTCTTGGGACCCATTCGATGCACCCATTTTAGTTGAGCTCTATTTCTAGTGTTCCTTTCACTAATTTCCTGCATTTATAGTTGAAGAAATTACTACGGTAAATTTTACTTACATATATTATTATACACAAAATGAGGCATAATACATAAGATAATTAATAATCTTACTTGTACAGGTTTTGAATTCCAATATTCACAAAGCTTTCTAAAATGAGATTCTGGCACCTTTGGAGGACGATGTTTGAGTCTCTCGGTCAGGTTGGAATACTTCAAAAAATGATCCTTCTTAATTTTGTGCTTATATCTTCTCCATGCATCTCTAACGGTAGTCTCAACCCAATCTCGTGCTTCAATCGGCAAGACAAACTTTTGCTACAAAAATTATTAGATAAAAAACATCATGAAATCAATTTTATTTTTTTAATAATCAGACATTCAAACTCACACATACATTAGTATATCTCCAGAAGCGTCTTATATTTTTATCGGGCATTCCTGACCAATTTGTGTATATCAGAGGACAAAATGTTGAGTTCCTAGCCAATGTTCCTAAGAAAAGGCTCAAGTCAGATACTACTTTATCACTAGGCCCAATAGGTTGACCATCCTCATTAAAGGTCACTTCTTCACGCTCTTCCAAAGTTCTTCCATGAATCGTTTTGCACAAGGTTTTCCCACGAGTTTTTCTTTTTGATGTTCCTATATCACATATTTGTAACAATTATATACATGATATGTACGGAGATCATTATCATGAAATACAAAAAATAATTTACCTTTTACTTCTTCTCTATTTTTGTCTGTCACGTCTTCATTGATATCTTCTACAGCTTGTGCAATATCTTCCATAACTTCTGGTTGTCGTAAGTCTTCTCCTCTATTTTTGCTTGATAATGGCTTATTTTGAGTTACTTTAAGAGGTTGACTTGATCTCGAATGAATGTTGCTGCATAGTTTTTCTCCATTGTCCGACTTGGTTGCATCCATTTTCTTTGACTTTTGAAGTTCTATAAAATCATCAATCAACATTGATGGACATGTTGGCATCTTCTTTGCCTTTTTGGGGCATTGAGTTTTTGACATCATTGTTTCCAAAGAATGATTTGGTTTCTCGGATTTGTTATTCTTAGTAGGAATAAAGATTTTCTTTCCAACTGTCTTTTCCATCTTTTGAATTTTCTCTTTATTATTATCTGGAAGATTCTCAGGAGATCTTTTTTTCAGCATTCCTAGTTTCAATACAATTTCATCAAAAAAATATCTTCAAAAGAATAACCAAATTTAAAGTTGATAAAAAATAAAAAAGATTACTTACCTTGTACAAATTCTTTGTCTCCATGTGCAATTTGCTTGTCCATGTTGCCATCAACATTTTGAACCATTTCTCTATTATTTGCATGAACATGCAATGCATTAAATTGATGGTAGCTTTCTCATGAGTTCTTTTGTTTGGTGTTTCTAATTTTAATGAAAAGTCATAAACAGAGAATATTAGAATATTTCAATGTATATAAAAATATAAAGAGTAGTATGCTAATAAATTACAAATAATGAATACTTTACCTTGTACAACTTTCTTGTCACCACGTGAAAATCTTCATTACTTTTGGAAATTGCGCACAATATTAGGTCTCCCATTTTATTTGTAACAATGTGTTTGTCTAGGTGCCATCAATCTTTCGAATTCTATTTTCTATGTGTTCTTTTTTTTGGTGTTTCTAATTTTATGATATTTATGAAAAAATTATTAGGAAACTATCAATCTATAAGAAATCCAAATAATAAATAGTACATATTGTACAATATTATAAAATCTAATCATGAATCAAGTAATTTGTTTACCTTCTACAACTTCTACAATCTCTTGAACCATTTCCAGTATATTATTTCCATGCAACCTCTTATTGGCGAACTTATTCGAATTTTACTTTCTTAATTTGCTTGAATTTCTTTTGCCAACTCAAATCTTGATCTTGCTTGGAAAGGAAAATGAAACTTTTAGTAGGAGTTTGACAATCTTTCTAAGAGATCCACCGCTTTTTACAACTCTTACTCTTTTCCATTGTGAGCAACGACATGAACTAACAAAGAAAAAAAAGAATATATAATATTAATAAGTTATACAATAGATAACTAAGACAATGCAGGGTGAAACAATAATATTCACTTCAAGAGACGGAAAAATAATAATACATGACTTAATCAAAAACAAGAACTCATCAATGTTTACATCTTCACTTTCAAAACTTGTATCATCACTCACTCTCATGTTCTTCTTGTTGGTTGTGAAGTTCTAAAAAAGGCATTTCGAAGATATCATTTGTACCGTCTTTCCTAACCCAAATCTACTTCACAATCATCCTTCGATATACCAAGAATTGTTGAATATGTCATACACCATATCTTGGACATTTGAATTAAACATCGTCTCCCATGTCAAATGAATCCCTTGAAGTGCACTTCAAAACATAGTGTCTATTTTGTTAAAAAGGATCTTGCAAATAAAAAGAGTGCCATTTGAACTTGAGATGCCAAGACAAATGGATCATTTTATGTAGCACTTTATGTTTAGAGTAAACACATGTTAATAACCCATAATTTGTCTTCTTCAGTCACAAACCATAATCACATTTGAACAATACATATTATTAGTTGACCATTTAATAATCTAACTACTTATGATATCATTTTACTGCCCTATAGTAAGTAACACAAATCGGTTTCGGCGGATTTATCATCTCTTGCATTTCTAAGAACTTGAGTTACTGCTTCTAATGTCACTCCACTATTTTGTGTTTATGTAAGCCTTAGCTTCACGTTTTTCTGTATGAAATCTGAATACATTGATACCAATAACTAGAAATACCTTCTGCACATTAATTTGGTGCCCCCACTAGACAACGCCTTCAACCAATCAGATACTTCTTCATCCATAACACGTGTTTAAAACCATTGAATTAATCTCTTCTCTTTGATTATTAAGCTTTACTCGACTTTCTTCTTTTTCGATGATTATGAACATTAACAACATTCTCTACAAAATAAATAACTAAGTTTCAATGCAAAAGGAAAAAACTAATTTTAAGAATGAAATATTATGTAGCAAGTAAAAGGATGTGACCTAATGTATTGCTGAGCACTTCATCACAATTGAATAAATATATGATAACCATGAGCTTTTGGCTTTAGGGACTTAGATCAAGAAGAAATTAGTTTCTGCCCCCTTGGATGGCTATGCTTGGCAATGCCAGTCATATTTCCGGGTGCGTTCTATTCATCCTTGTAGCTAACACACTAGAACAAATATCTGCAAAAGTTAGTGATTCTTTTAAACCAAATATGCTTCAACGATAAATCCCTTCTGGACGACTCTTATTTAGAAGCAAAAGTTTTAAATATCACCCAAATATCTATTCCATATAAATACATCCACTAAGATTGAAAGCACAGTCGAAATGTAAACTTCATGCAAGGTGAATGGGTAAGTGGACCATTATGTCAAAGAAACTTGGAGGGAAGATACGTTCCAATTGACAAAGTGTTTCAGCAATCTCTACTTCCAAGTGATCCAAAGTTTTCACCTCTATAACCTTTTGGCATAAACACCGAAAAAAGGAACAAAGTCGAATCAAAGGGATGGTAACTTGATTAGGGGTAATTCCTCTTATTGCTACTTGCAACAAGTAATGTAGTATAATATGAGCATCATGACTCTTGTACCCATGAATTTTTCCCTCATCAACTTGAACACAACGAGAAATATTAGAAGCAAGGCCATCAGGAAGTTTTACTGCCTTAAAAACACCACAAAAAATAGATTTCTCATGCTTTGTTAGGGAGAAACATGCTTTAGGGATTTGAGTTTTCTTACCATCATTTGTTGCCTTCAAATGTAGTTTTTTTCTAATCCCCATATCTTGTAGGTCCAAACGAGCATTTGCATGATCCTTTTTCTTCCCTTCAATCTCCAAGAGAGTCCCGATTATATTATCACAAATGTTCTTCTCAATGTGCATTACATCTAAATTATGGCGTAGAGAATTATCCTTCCAATATGGTAATTGCCAAAAGATGGATTTTTTCTTCCATGGACCAAACCTTTTTTTCATTTCTTTCTTCTCGCCCAATACATCAGGAATGTCTTGTAAGTCTTTTAAAATTCTTGCCGTATCTAACAAGGAGGGTGGAGACCTATATTCTGGTTTTCCATCAAAAGATATTGCATTTGATCTCCAAACATGATTTGAATCCAAAAAGACTCGATGACCCATATAACACATCTTTCGACTATGTTTTAAGTAAGTTGAAGAAGTCTCATGATTACAAGTTGGGCAAGCAAACTTCCCTTTAGTGCTCCAACCAGATAACATAGCATATGCAGGGAAGTCGTTAACCGTCCACAAAAGAGCTGCACGCATCTGAAATGATTGATTTCTTGAAATGTCATATGTTTCTACACCAACATCCCATAATATTTTTAGCTCCTCAATAAGTGGTTGCATATAGACATCAATTGCATTTCCAGGTGATCGTGGTCCAGGAATAAGTAGCGACATCAGACAATTTTCTGGCTTCAAGCATAAACTTGGTGGATAATTATATATAGTTAATACGACAGGCCATGTGCTATGTGAAAGACTCATAGTCCTGAACGGATTAAACCCATCACTCGCCAACCCAAGCCTAATGTTACGAGTTTCAAGAGCAAAGTCTTGATGTTTTGTGTCAAATTCTTTCCATGCTTGGCCATCGGCTGGATGCCTTAACCTACCATCCCTTGAACGCTCTTCAGCATGCCACCTCAACGTGTCAGCTGTCTTTGAACACATAAAGAGTCTTTTCAATCTTGGAATCAAAGGAAAATGTCTTAGAACTTTAGCGGGAACCTTGTGAGCTTTTTTAGATTCTTCAAGATCCTTATCAACTTCAGGATACTCAATCCACCTTGAGGCTCCACAATGATGACACGAGTCATCTTTCTTGTGCTCTTTCCAAAACAACATGCAATTGTTGGGACATGCATCAATCTTTTTATAGTCTAACCCCAAATCTTTTATCATAGATTTGGTTTTATTGAAAGAGACAGGAATGTTCAAATCAGGCATAGCCTCTTTCAACAACTCTAATAGAGCAGTGAACGATGCATTGCTCCACCCATGGATACATTTCAACAAGTACATTCGGATAGTGAATGATAATGTAGAGAATTTTTTACAACCAGGATACAACTCTTGATTTGCATCATCAACGAGTTTGTAAAATTTCTTAGCATCTTCATTTGGTCCTTCGTGCACTCCACCTACTTCAGCAACATCTCTAAACGTCTCAAACAACAAGCCATCAATATCATCAGATGATGTATCATCATTAGTATCACCATCAACATCCATAAGACTTTTATCGTCACCATGGTAAATCCACTCTGTGTATCCCTTTATAAACCCTTTGCTACACAAATGGTCATACACTATGGCTCTTTTTTCCCAACTATCATTGCAACACAAAGCACAAGGGCACAAAATATGGTCTCCTTCAACCATTCCTTTGGTGAATGCAATATCCAAAAAGTAATTAACGCCATCCTTGTAACCTTGACTATGTGGAGGCAAGTCCATCCAATCCTTCTTTATCATGTTTGATTTACTAAAAAGATATTAATTTATTACTATAAGTATATAAGGGAATAGATACAAAATGCAGGGTTCTTATATTTTAACCTTCATTATAAAGATCAAAAATCTTGTTCTAACAAATACACAAATGAAACTTCTATTTTATCTTATTATAAAAATTGCAATCAAGTTGGAAGGACCATTTTTTTTTACAAACAGAAAGATAATTTTCAGTGCTAAACAAAATTGCTATAAGAGAATGTAATGTATAAAACGAATCAGAGCAAGAAACGAAAATTAATTTTCAAGATGTGAACGACAAACATAAGCAAAACAAAACGAATCAGAGCAAACATCAAAATAAAAAGAAACACCATAAAAAAACAGAGAAGATGAACCCTAAACAAAACATTGTACAAAGCAACCCATATACATTAGCAACAAACAAGCAAACGAAAAAAATGATCAAAGATATGCAAACCTGTTAGTACACGACGTCGACGAATTGGAAACGAACACCGGAGAAAAGGAGACGAAGACAAACTATGCTCTTGTGTTGACGGTGGGTGAATGAAAGTGTTCGCGTTGATGGAGGGGGTGAATGAAGGAGAGTTTGTGTTGACAGAGAGGGAGAGTGAAAGAGTTTGCTTTGTTGATGGTGAAATGGAACCGGTGCGGCGCAAGAGATGATTTAGGGATTTAGGGATTTAATTAGTAAAATAATGCTTACAATGTTGGGTTTCTTGGAATTTAATTAGGATTAGTAATAAAATGGTTTAACGTGATTTGCTTTTGATCTTCTGTGTCCACGCAGGTTTAGTTACAGGTAGTTTCTTTTCCTTTTTCATTTTAGTTTACTATTACTTTATATAATA
>PGTU02015098.1:0-10671 GCA_002896215.2 Cicer echinospermum | reverse complement strand
AGTGTGACAATTTCCAACAACATTTTCTTATCTTCAACATCAGTGTATATTTTAAACATAGCACAATAATATCAAACATGGCAAGAGGCGCCAATGTTAATTCACCATCCATTTGACCCACCAACATTTAGAGCTGTCAAAAAAGCCCCCAACCCCTAGACCTCCTTTTTTAAATAAAAAAAAAACTCCTAATATTAGGCCCCCTATCAAAATAATTTTTTTTAAATATCGGCACATTATTTCATGGGGCTTAAGAGAGGGGGCTTATAGGCCCCCAATATTTTGTTAATTTTGAGATTTTTTCTTGAAAAATGTTCGAAATTTATTTTTTTCAAAAAAATATCGAAAAAAATTATAAAAAAAATTCTCAAAAAATTTGTGAGAAAAATAAATAAAAAATTCTCGAAAAAAATTAATATTTTTTCTCGAATAAAAAAAATCGATTTTTTCTCGAATCAAAAAAAATTCGAAAAGAAATTGTAAATAATTTTTTATCGAAAAAAAAAATCGAAACTTATTTATCGTGAGAGAAAATCGAAAAAAAATTCATCCTCAATTCAAGAGGTAGGTTATTAGACTTCTATGAAAATTCTATTATTTTATGTTATAGATGTGTTTTGAAATCCTGTCAAGAAGGGCGGGCAAACTGTCTATTATATAACTACTTTTAAATTGTTCATCTAAAGACATAGTTTCAGTGGTGATTTTCGTGATATCTTATGACTATCATTGGATTATGCATCACGAATTTGTCATCTCATTATTTGAGGTAACGGCTCAAACATACATTTTAGCTTTAGTTTCTTTGTATCATACTTATTTTTCAGAGCATCCTAAACTTCTCTAGCAGACATATAAGCACTATAAGAATCATATAGATCAACGACAAGTCCATTAGGAATATAATTCTTTTAGAGATAATTGTTATCTTCACTCTAGGTTAATTCTTTTTAGGTTAGTTTTATCAGTTTTGTTATCCTTTTTGTTTGTTCATCTGTTTCTAAAATCATTGGAATGTCATCTTTCAAAACGTTGACAACATTTTCCATAGTTAAGAAAAATAGCATATTTTGTTGCAGCAGTTTGAAGTGACATCCCTCCAATCGAAACATATTCTTAAAAATTAGAAGTAGCGGAACCAGATCTTGTAATCTCTTTGGTAATCTCTTCCGTATAAACATGCTAATAATCTCGCAGCACTAACAAAAACTATGCAAGAGAGACAATCAACTACGAATTTCATGGTATAAAACATCTCAAATACATTATATCAATTTTCTAGTGCAGTATAGACAATCGTTCTAGAATCAAAACCATCACATATGGCTATTACGACCACTCTATAAGTATAGTACTAAGACCAGTCGTAAACCAAAAAGACTCATTCATAAACCGAAAGGACTACGACACGAAGGCCACTCTAAAAATGGAAGGGGAAAGTAGTATTAGGACCACTGTAAAAATATCAAAGGGATATAAAGAATATGAGAAGTGGCTCGGGGAAATGCATTGAGCTGAAGAAAGAGAAGAAAGAAAGGTTGAAGTTGCATCCAACTTTGGTGTTCTTTTCAGAAGAAATTGGCACTCTTTATATAGTGATACAAGCTATTCATATGTGTAAACTATACAAATATTAAACTTTAGTATTTAATTATTTATAGAGTGAAAGTAAACTAATGTGTGGAAGTTTTCTAATGTGGGACTCTTAACATTTTTAAATTCACATACTAACATATTCTTTATGTTTCAACACTTTTAACCAATACTATTATTCATGATCTTATCACCCTTTTATCCCTCTTTAGAATTGAATAAGTTTTACATTCCATGAGAGCCGAAATTTGTACTTAAAGTAGGAATACCATCGTTGCAAATACCCCACTAATTTGGCTGATTTATGGATCTAACTTTACTTGGTTTTAATTATGAAGTTGAAGAAGATAATATTGAGATTTTGTTTGGGTGAAGATGAAAGTGCAATGGATTTGAGAGAGTTTTATGTTGGAGTTACCTAATGGTTTGTTTAACAATGAACAACAACAAAACAAACCATAAATGCAAGTTGATTTCTTGAAAATTATAAAATTAGAGACATGCGTAAATGCAAATTGGTATCTTGGAAATTGTGAAAATAGAGACATGGGTAAATGCAAGTTGATTTTTGAAAATTATGGAATTAGAGACATGCGTAAATTCGAATTGATATCTTAAAAATTGTGAAATTAGGGATATGGGTAAATGCAGTTTATTTCTGAAAAATGTAAAATTAGGTGCATGTTTGGTTTAGTTTATAAAAACTATTTTTTTTTTGTTTCAAAAATTTTAAAAAGAAAAAATATTGTTTAAGAAACTTCTTTTTAAAAACTATTTTCTAATTTACGGTTTTTAAATTTAAAAAACCAAAATTATTTATATATGTTTTGATTTTTAGTTTTTCACATTCTTCAAAAAGAGTTCAGAATATACAAACACGGAGGACATCTATTTTTATTAATAGCAATTTATAATTTTTCTATTTTTCAAAATTATACTCCTTCCTTATTGTAAGAAAAAAAAAATCAATTCACACTTAAAATTAATTCATCAGGTATGTTTTTAATTTCTTAAATAAATATATTATACAATCTTTAAATTGTTTGACTATATTAAATTAATTCTTTAATTTTATTTTTACCATATAATCAAACTAGTGGAAAACATTATTTAAGTATTTTATAAATTATCGGGTGAATATATTTTTTTTTATTTTGTAATCTAAAAATCATAATTATTTGTTTGCTTTATAATATTCAAAGTTTAGGTTACGTGAAAGCTTCACCTAATACCACCCATCCTGTAAGGAACTCTTAATAAATGAGTAGTTACGCAGTTTTCCATATGACTACTTTGATTTTTATCTCTTATCTCATTTCATAGGCGCCGTTTCAAAAAGACTACTTTAGTCTTTATTTTTGTCTCCTTCATTTTTGTTCCAATCTTGAGTTTTCAATTAGATCTAAAAAAGAGTCTTTCATTATCTATCGGATTTGATCCTCATTCATATAAGAGATGTGTTATTATATTTTGAATAGATGATGCTGATCTGTTCGGAGGGTTTCAAAATTATGGTTATTCCTCTCACTCTATCGCTAAATAATCTATTTATTGGATTCTTTTTCTCGTATTTAATATTATGTTGTTATTTTTTTCAATTAGATCCATGGAACGAGATTGATAAAAATACAGATCAAAGACTATCGACCTAGCCGTGATCAAATGGAATTCGTTAACATTTCTCTCATATTTCCATGTGTTTTTACTCAATTGTTCGATTTGGGAGGGTTTTGTATAAATCTTTTACAACTGTGATTTCCTTGATTAAACATGATGATATTCATAAGGATGGAAGAAGGTAATAGTTAAAACTTATGCATGTATATTTATCTTTGATACTTCCTATTGGAATTTATTTTGATGAGTAATGTCTATATGATTCCTACCAATTTTGAATTAATAGTTTATATATACTGTTGAGAAGATTTCTCTCATCCAACATCAACTCTCGTAGGTATACTGTGTATTATTGCTTCTCAAAATATCTTTTTTCTTATTAGTGAAATGAAGTTTTTTTTTAAATAATAACTATTTAATTTTTTTGTTTGTTCATACTAAATGTATTTTCTTTAATATGATTATGCAGATGTGAAACTTATAATGGTGTTTAGTCTTTCTAACTTATTCCTAAGTAGTATGGTAGAGGGATTAATATGATAGGTGAGAGAGAGTTTATTTAATTTAAACATTTTAATATTTTTTAAACAACAAATGGAATGAAAATAACCCAAAAATTTATTAGCGTATTTTGTACCTTATTTTCTCTCTAACTTGTTACTTTATAAACTTATTATACTCACCAAAAATAAATGAAATATGCATATTTTTAAGAGGAATTAAGCTAAATTTTTCAGGAGGAAGGCCTCGCAAACGGTTACATTTACATCATTTAAAATAATATTGTTATTTTTTCAAATTTTCAATATTTTTGAACACATTTTAATGGTTATTTTGTTTCTTTGTAGATTTATGACTCAAATAATTCAAAGTTTGGGTTCGGGGGTAAGTTATTGTTGACAAGTTGGATATAAGGTAATTACAAAAAATTTAGAAGAAAACATGATTTGTCATGTTTAGTGTAAGTTTTGGTTCCATGTTAGTGTAATTTATAGCTTTCGACTCAAAATAAGAATTTTTACACTCAATTTTGTTATTCAACTCAATTTACAATGTATGTATCTAAGTATAATTATTTTACAATCATATTATTTTTATAAAAAATCAATTTTTAATTGATTATTACAAAACAAATACATAGTTTATTTTTTTTTAAAACAACAAAAAATTAGTAATTAGTTGTTGTTTTTATTTGTTGATGAAATATGAAACTAGGATCTCTTATTTTGTCATACCGTAATGACATTTATTATAAATAATATACTTGTTTGCATTATATTTGGAGATGTTATTAATTATTATATATTTCGTTATAGGTTATCGAGTGTAACCCATTTGGAGCTAAAAGGTGGCTACATGAACAAAAGAATGTCCTCTAATTTATGCAACATGTTTTGAAAAAATTTGGAAACGATAGTTCTCTTTAATTTAAATATAAATAATAAGAGAATTTTGAATATGTTGTTTTTGTAGGAGTTTGTCTACACTATGTCTACTTGTCTTTCAAGATAAAGTACATCATATGCCTTCTTGAAGTAGTACTACTGGAACATCCACCAAAGCTTATCTATCTTGTTTTGGATGAAGACCTTCTTTACTATGATTTCTTAATTTGCCTTTTTTGATAACATGTACATAAATTTCAGGATGATTGTGATTTCTTGATTAAATTTTATCAAATATTCGACTATCATTATATAGAATTGATAATTAAGAAATTATTTATTTAGGAATATTATGTATATGCTTACAATGTTATTTGAATCAATTGCTTTTATTTACATTTTAAATGTGCCTCATAAAAAAATCAATCATTATATTAGTGGAGTAGGTATATATTTGATTTGTATTATAACAATTTGGAGGCTTAATGGTTGAGGGTTTTCAAATACATGTGCTCTTGAAAATGATGATGAGAATAATAAGAGTTAAATTGTGTGAATTGAAAAACAATAAGTGTTTATAAGGTGGAGGTATACTAATTGGGTGTGTGTCCTAAAATATATGATTTGACATGCACTGATACAATTTTGTAAGGGTGAGAGCTTACATAAATAGACTTTAGAATAGGAAATAGTCGAAACTTAGATGAAATTAGATAAGAAAGAAATAAAGATTCATGGCAAATAATAAATGCAAAAACATCAGAACAAAGATTCAAACACAAGAATGCATAATTGAAGTTGTGCAACACAAGAATCCAAATTAAGAAACATGGCGTCTATGAAAAACGTGGAAGAATAAATGTTACATAAAGCTTATTTTATAGGTACTAACCGTTTTATGTTAGATATTTATGATTCTGATATGCAAGTAAGATCAATAAATAAAATGGGAAAATACAACTACTATTTACCTCTAACTATTGTTAGCTTTATTCTATACCCATTCTTCCACTTTTTCTTCTAATATAGATGGTGTATTTTTTGAATGAAGGGATATAAAAGCAAATTTAGGGACCAAATTTTATTTATAGGCCTGATTCTACTATCAAGAAATTTACAAGCACTATAAAAAATCATATAGATCACCAACAAGGTGGTTAAGAATATAATTCTTATAGAGATAATTGTTTATCTTCACACTAGTTAATTGTTATCTTACACTAGGTTAATTCTTGTAGGTTAGTTATGTAAACTTTTTTAATCCTTTGTTCATTTGTTTCTAGGAATCATAGGAATGTCATCTTTCAAAATGTTGATAACCTGTTTAATTAGTTAAAAAAAATACGCAGTCTTTTAGGGCAATTGTTTTTTAGTGGACATCCCTCAAACCGAAACAGATTATTGAAATCAAATGCAGCAGAACCAAATCTTGTTAATCTCATCGGCTAACATGTCTATTAATCTCGCAACACTGACAAAAACAATGCAAGAGAGATGATCAACTACGACGTTAATGGATAAAACAACTCAAATACATTGTATTGATTTTCCATACAGTGTAGATAACCGTTCTATAATTACACTCTCACATATAGCTATTACAACCACTCTATAAAGGAAAGTACTAGACGAGTTGTAAGACCAAAAGGAATCACTCGTAAACCGAAAGAACTACAATACGAAGGTTTCTCTAAAATCGAAGGTAAAATGGTATTATCACCACTGTAAAAATATCAAAAGGATAGAACAGAAATAGGAGAATTGGCTCATAAATGCATCGAAGCAAACCAAAGAAGAAGAAAAAAAAGGTTTGAAATTGCATCTAACTTTGGTGTTCTTTTTCAAAAAAATTGACACTCTTTATATAGTGATTGCAAGTTATCTATATGGGTAAACTATACAATATTGGACTTTAGTATTTAATTATTTATAAAGTTGAAAGCTAAATCAATGTGCGAAAGTTTTTCAATGTGAGATTTAACATTTTTAAATTCACACACTAACAACTCTCTATGTTTCCAAAAATTTTGACTGACACTATTATTAGTGATCTTCTCTCCTCTTTATTCTCTCGTGGAAGTTAGAACATTTATATTCCATGAGAGTCGAAAACGGTATTTATGTAAATTTATCAAGTGAATATGTTTTTTTTGTATTCTAAAGTCATAATTATTAATTTGATTTCTATCTCTCTTTTCTCATTTTCCGTGGCGCGTTTTTCCACCCAGACATACTTACTCTCTATCTAAAAAGAGTCTTCCATTATCTATCAATTGATCTCTCGTTAATATAAGACATATCTGTTATTATATTTGTATAAGATAATGTTGATATGTGTGGGAGGGTGTTATTATATTTGAATAGCTGATGTTGATATGCTCGGGAGGGTTCACTAAATCGTGAGTACTTCCTTTCAATTTATCGTTATTTAATCTATTTTATTTGGTTTTTTTTCGTATTCTAATATTATTTTTTATTTTTTCAATTAGATCTATGAACGAGACGATAAAACACAGATTAAAGATTTAATATAGCCGTGATCAAATGGAATTCGTTAACATTTTCTCATATTCCCATGTGTTTTTACTCTATTGTTCGATTTGAGAAGATTTTGTATAAATCTTTTACGATTGTGATTTTCTTGATTAAATATGATTACACTCATAAGGATGGAAGAAGGTAATAAATATAAATTTATATATGTATATTATCCTTGATACTTCCTATTATAATTTATTTTGATGAGTAATATCAATATAATTGCTACCAATTTTGAGTTAATAGTTTTATATACTATTGAGAAGTGTCTCATCCAACATTAATCTTGTAGATATATTGTGTATTGTTGTTTCTCAAAATAAATTTTTTTCCAAAGTAGTAGAGGGGTTAATATGATAGGTGAGAGAGTGTTTATTATGTTTAAAATTTTAATATTTTTTAAAATAAATAGAGATGAAAATAAGCCACAAATTTATTAGTGTATTTTGTGCCTTATTTTCTCTCAAACTTTTTGTCATTTTATACACTTATTATACTCATCAAAATAAATGAAATACTCATATTTTTAGAAGGCCTTGCATACGATACATTTATATAATTTAAAAAAATATTTGTTGCTTTTTTAAATTTTTAATATTTTTGGACACCTCTTAATGGATTGTTTTGTCACTTTTTAGATGTATGAGCCTAATAATTGAAAGTTTGAATTTGGGTGGTAATTGAAGTTCATTAATCACTTGAGTCCAATTGTCTTATTACTGTTTGTTCCTCCTCCGTTATTGTTAACAAGTTGGATATAAGGTAATTATAAAAAATTAAGAAGAAAACATGATTTGTCATGCTTAGTGTAAGTTTTGGTTACATGTTTAGTGTAATTTATCGCTTTTGACTCAAAATGAAATTTTTACACCTATTTTTATTATTCAACTCAATTTACATGTTTGTATCTAAATAAACTCACTTGTATATATCATATCATTTTTAAACATAAGTTTATTTTATATATTATTAAGACAAAGACATAGTTTTTTTTTTATGATACATCAAATTCTAGTAATTAGTTGAAATATGAAACTAGGATCTCTTATTTATATTCGTAATGACATATATTAAAATAAATAATACTGTGTTTGTATTCATATTTGGAGATGTTATAGTTATATATGTTTTTATATAGATTTATCTGAGTGTAATCCATTTGGAGCTAAAATGGTGGCTACGATGAACTTCACATAAAGTGCGAGAAATACCATTGCACTTCACTTTAATATATATAGTTTCTCAACCTCCAAAGCATGTGAGTAATTTGATTTTGTGTTTTTAGTTTTTTTTGAATTCGAATGAGATGTGTTTTTATTTATATTTTTGGAATGTGTTATGAAGTAATGTGTGGTCTTCAAAGATTGAAGTAATCTTAAATTAATCCTTATTATAAAATTCCATTCAACTACTCCTTGTTTTAATTTCCTGTGCATTTTATAAATTATTGCTTATTAAATCATGTGTTTATTAATTGTAGAATAAGGTTCACGTTGTCATTGAATATAGTTGAAGGGAACATAGTGATACATGTAATTAGGTATATCTTTCACCTTACATTTGATTATTTTTTTTCATGTTGCTTTCTCTTAGTAATTGTATGATTGAAAGAAGACATATATTATTATTGAGTATATGTGGTTATATTTTTACTTTTTACGGTTTTGATTCATTATTTTTTTAAGATTTTTATTATATATATTTAAATAATCCATACATAAGAGTATGTTTTTCTTTAATTTAAAGGCAAATTAAGTAAGAGTTTGAAATGTTGTTTGTTTTTTACATAGATTGACTCTAAGTTTGTTGGAACTTCTCACACAATGTGTCTATCGCCTCTCAAGATCCAGTATATCATCCACATTCGTTGTACAACCACGTTTCAAAGCGAGGGTGATAACCTAAATTAAGATATTTTTTCATTCAAAAGAGTATAAACTAAAACAGAGAAATAACAAGTGAAATGTCTTTGATAATATATGTTAGTCATTATAATTTACAAGCAGCGGAAAAGTTTCTCCAAATATAATTCCAAAGCATTACACAAATACAAATGGTACACTGGAACTTATTTCAAATAAGATGTCAAACTGACAATATTAGTATAATAAAGTTTTCCAATTTATTAAATACTCCATACCTCAAAAAGAAGGAGTCTAGTCCTATACATCAACCTAATCTGATCATCTTACAAAAACTATACACCCTGAGTGATCTCCACGCAGCCCGTGAGATCCTCTCACGTAGCTTCCAGTCAAGCATTCCCATCCGTAGGGTACGAACCAGTAGGATCGTCCTAGCTCTCATCTGAGGGCAAAGCCCAGATTCCACAATAGTCGTAAAGGGTCACCAACGAAAATTAACACGAATAACCGACATAACATTTAAGTTTTATATGCACAAAATAACCTTTCATTAAGCATGCACCTTAAAGGGTTCCCATATGCCAACCATGCATAAACAAGGTTGAAAAATGAAGTTTTTAACAAAACAACATTGTTGTATTCGAATACAGCATCTCTGTAGTCAAATACAAGGTTGTTTCAGCATTCAGCAAAAAAAACAGCATGTCTGTATTCGAATACAACAGTCTGTATTCGACTACATAGTAAGTCAGTAGCAAAACAACATGTATGTATTCGAATACAGCAGTCTGTATTCGACTACACAGTAAGTCAGTGGCAAAAACAACATGTATGTATTCGAATACAGCTTTCTGTATTCGGATACACATCAGATAGCAACAGGAAAACAGCAAAAATCAGCAAAATTCAGCTTTTTAAAGGGTTTCGAAACCAATCAACACTTACACACAAATTCAAACAATCACACTTAGCAACTATAGCGCAATCACCACGACATCTTGAGTTTCGAAATATTATTGCAATCAAACATGCTATCACCAAATTCCAAAACATAACACTTAACACTTATAACACAATTACTACAACATCATGGGTTTCGAAATGGTATTGCAATCAAACATGTTATCACCAAATTCCAAAACATACACTTAACACAATACTACACGACAATACCTACAACAGTACAGGGTGTAAAATGAGTCTCTCACGACAACTAGGATTCAAGAAACAAGTCGTAAACGTAACTACCTATCACGGGTGTACTGTTTACCGAGGTCTCACAGGATTTACAATACACATGTTAACACAGCAGATTCTCTTAATTCTCATTAACTTAAACCAGGCGCGTAATCTCACGTACACCCTGGCAGAAAT
Source organism: Cicer echinospermum (assembly GCA_002896215.2). Taxonomy (NCBI): domain Eukaryota; kingdom Viridiplantae; phylum Streptophyta; class Magnoliopsida; order Fabales; family Fabaceae; genus Cicer; species Cicer echinospermum. The sequence continues at coordinate 299 of PGTU02015098.1, read as the reverse complement.
CACCAAGGAACGTAAGTCGTAAACGTACTAACCTCATCACGGGTCCTCCGTACTGTTTACCGAGGTGCACCTACTCACGCGAGTACATAGCACAACATTTACCAAAAATACACATAAAGTAAACAGACATTAAGAATTTCCCCATGTCTTAATTTTCTCAATTTTTAACTAACCAGGGCGTAGTCTCTCACGGACAAACCCTGTGCAGCTCGTCGGTCGAGGACAACCACAATCAACCAAGGAACGTAAGTCGTAAACGTACTACCTATCACGGGTCCGTACTATTTACCGAGGTGCCA
>PGTU02015093.1:0-12229 GCA_002896215.2 Cicer echinospermum | reverse complement strand
ATGAGCATATCAAATGATTAAGATAAATGAATTCAGAGAGAAATGAAATAAAAGTTTTAATATTCAGTATAGATCAAATGAGTACAACAAGTCATAGCAAAACAGCACGATCCTAAAACTCCTAATCTCCTAGTTAGGCTGGTCCCTCACTATATCTACGGAGAGGTTGAGACCGCTGTATTACCCTCAGCAGGTGTCTCCTCTACGTGAGTCTCAGGGTGATCTAGGGGATCCGGGTTAGGTTCTTCTGCTGCTTGACGACCGATGTCTGCGATGTCTTCAAACGACAGCTTGATGCCTAAGTGTGCTTGAATCGCATCCACATCCTGAACAACCGAATTCAAGGATGCCTGCAGAGTCCTTAAACTTTCTTCCAATCTGGACTATGATTCTAGCATCTTGGCATTGTGTGCCATTTGAGCTTCAATGAATTCAATTATTTTGGCAACAAAATCAGGAGTGGCTGGTGCAGTTGCAGGTTGAGGCTGAGGTTATGGCTGAGGTTGTGCTGGTTCAACAGCAGGCTGAGGTCGTATCCAAATTCCGTATAACCTTTTCATTTGCATTTGATTTACAATTGATTCTCCAAAAACTAGAGTGGTTTTTGCAGATTCTTCATTACCAAATGAAACCTTGAAATGTTTAAGAATCTTAGTGATCAGCTGTGGATAAGGTAACATAAGCTTGCTCTGAGAAGCTTCCAGCATGTGCCTTAGCACAATCCCAAGCCAACTCATCCTTAGCTCTTTTAGATAAGCCCACTAACAGTAGTATGTCCAACTTCTGGACTACTGCATGGTTTCCTGATCTTGATACAAGCATACGAGTAAGTTGTACATCAACATCCTATGTTGTATACCTTCATTTGACCAATGGGCAATTGAAAATAGATTCAACGAACCCATCGATCATCAGTCCTTTACTGCTGTATAGCCTGTCAATAGACTCTTCCCAACCTTCGTCAGCCGTATCAGCTTCCGAGCTCCATCGATAGACTTGCCGTAAAATGCAATCCTGACAAGGTAGAGAAATCATCAAGGACATAGCAATCCTTTTTCCTTTAACTTGAGCAGTAAACCCTTCTTCAGTCAACTTAAAGTAGAACCGTAAACATTTTCCCTTATCAGCCTTGGGTAACTATCAAGTGTAGATGAAAGAAAGCTCTCAAGTCCATGAAAATCTGAGATGATTCTGAAACGTGAAATCAACATTATCAAAGTATGCAAAATCCATAGTTCTCGCCTCATGGATTTTTCTCTTCATCAAGTCTGTTGGTATAGAGGGTTATGCCTCCTTTTCCTTTGTTGCAAAGGACGTTTCTTGGAGGGGGTGAAGATATAGGTTGTCTTCTTCTCTTTTGAGAGATTACTTTCATGGCATCAGCCATGAGTTTTTCGTTGGGGTTCCTTACGTTTCTTAGTCTTCTCTTGATGGGTGCAGGAGCCTTGCCTTGTCTTTGGCAAGAATTTTATGATGTGGGTATGTACTCTCTTTGTTAGAGTGGGTGGGGGTGAAGGTGTTCACATGTAGAAAGATGAAGGTGAAGAGTACGAGCCTGGGTTTGTTTCACGCGTGCCATACTCGTAGCTTGATGTAGATTCAATGTAGGTAGAAAGTAGATTGAATGTACTAACAGATGCAGAGACAGAAGAATGAAGCAGAGAAAAAAATCAGTGAAGATCTGGAAAATGGCAATGCAGAGAATCGATTTAGACTGTTTCCTACTTATACTCTTAACCATGTAAATTGATTTCAAAATCGATTAGGTACCGTTGCTGTAATCCTCAATCGATTCAGTAATGATTGTTTTCAACGGCTAAAAAAATCATAACGGTCATATTTCAAATCGATGTTCAAATCGAGTTCCAGTTTTTACTTAATCGATGTCCAAATCGATTGTCTTAAATGCTGAATTTTGAACTAGTCGATTTCCAAATCGCGCTCGGGAAAGTTTAAAAAAATTTCTGAACTTTGAAGTCTGGGCAAGTAATCGATTTATAAACCATGTTACCATGCTGGTAATCGATTTCCAAATCGATTTAACTGGAAAACATTACTGAAAATTACCAAATAAAAAAAAGATCATACTTCACTAGGATCAATGATCCCTAGTTTTATTCCTTATATGCAAAAAACTTTCTCTTAGCAAAGCTTTGTTGAAGATGTCAGCTAACTGTTCCGACCAGTGTTAACATACTCAAGCTTAATAATTCCATTCTGAAAGATTCTCTATAAAGTGATGTTCTTACATCAATGTGTTTGGTCCTGGAGTGCATTACTGATTCTTTGGTATACTTATTGCACTTGTGTTATCTCACATGATAGGTACTGTTCCCAAATCAACACCAAAGTCCAATAAAATGCTGTTTCATCCACAGAATCTGAGCACAACAGCTCCCAGCTGCAATAATATCAGCTTCAGCAGTAGGATAACGCAATGCTTGTTTGCTTCTTACTGAACCAAGACACTAAGAATTTCCCAGCAGATGACAAGTTCCTGAGGTACTTTCCTGTCGAGTTTACAACGGAAAAGTCTGAATCTTGAGTAACCAATCAATGTACATGTTGATCCTTTTGGATACCACAATCCAAGACTTTTAGTTCCTACCAAGTATCTGAACGATTCTCTTAACTGCACTGAAGTGAGATTCCTTTGGATTTGGTTGATACCTTGCACACATACAAACACTGAACATGATGTTGGTCGGCTCTTGTTGTAAGGTAAGCATAGATCCAATCATACCACGAAATCTAGTAACATCTACAGGTTTACCTTTCTCATCTCGGTCTAAGAAATTTCCTTGACTCATGGTGTATCAATGGACTTAAAGATTTTCAAAGTTAAATTCTTTATCAAATCAGAACAGTATTTAGATTGACTAATGAAATGCCTTGCTTGCTTTGGTTTAATTTGAAATCCCAAGAAATATGACAGTTCTCCCATCATTGACATTTCCAAATTCTTTACACAGTTTTATTATTTGTAGATCCAAATATTATGTCATCACATATACTTGGACAAGCAAGATATCATTTCCAGTAGTTTGGTGAAAAGGGTCTTGTCAACATTTCCTCTTAAAAGGTTTTGTTGACTAAGGAAATTGCTGAGCTTCTCATTACCAAGCTCTTGGAGCTTGTTTTAACATTAGAGGGCCTTTGAGAGCATATACACATGATTTAGGAAAATCAGGATTTTCAAAACCAGGTATTTGGCTAACAACAAACTTCCTCTTGAAGGTCACCATTGAGAAAGACACTTTTTCACATCCATTTGATTAAGATTAAAGTCCATTATACAAGCATAGCAATAAAATTCTTATGGCTTCTAGTCTAGCTACAGGGCATAGGTTTCATCAAAATCTATTCCTCCTCTTGACTATAACCTTGGTACTAGTCTAGCTTTGTTCCTTGTTATAACACATTTCTCATCCAAACTTGTTTCTGAACCCCACTGGTTCAAATGACATGCTTACCTCTGGCTAGGTATTAACTCACACCTTGTTTCTCTCAAACTGGTTTAACTCCTCTTGCATAGCAAGTATCCACTCACATCTAACAGGGCTTCCTTAATGTTCTTAGGTTCAATCTGAGATACAAAGGCTGTAAAAGTTACAAAACTGACTAAGGCTTTCTAGTTGCAACACCTTTAGAGATATCGCCTATAATGTTGTGTAAGGGATGGTTTTGTGAAACTTCCACTCTTAGGGTCACTCACTGGTTTTCTATAGGTTCTACAGGGTCTGATCTAGTTGGAGGGTCAGCTATAGGTTGTTCTAGTGGTTCAGATTCTACAACTTCGTCCAAAATGTCATCAAACCTTAGAGGAGCTTTTGTTCAAGTTTTCTATAAGATTCATCAAACTTTACATGAACTGACTCTTCTATGGTCTTTGTTCTTTTTTTTAGATTCTATAGGCTTTACTAGTTTGGGAATATCCTAAAAATTCCTTCATCTGCCTTAGGGTCAAACTTTCCTAGGTGTTCTTTGCCATTGTTCAACACAAGCACTTACAACCAAAGATTCTAAAGTAGGAAAGGTTTGGTTTTCTACCCTTTGTAAAGCTCATAGGGTGTTTTCCTAAGCAGGGGCCTAATGAGAACTCTATTACAACATGAGTGGCTGTGTACTTAATTGCATCTGCCCAAAGTACTTAGGTAGGTTGGAGTCCTTAAGCATGTCCTAGCTAACTCTTTCTAGGGATCATATTTTCCTCTCCACTACCCCATTCTGATGTGGTGTCCTAGGGGCATAATATATGTGGTTGATTCCATGTAGTTCACATTAATTTTGAAAATGATCATTTTGGAATTCACCTCCATGATCACTTTTTATTGAAACAATTTCAGATCATTCTCATTTTGAACTAAAGCAGCAAACTTTTTAAAAACTGAGAATGTATCACTTTTATGAGTAGAAAATAAGTCCATGTGAATCTTGATATAATCATCAACCAGCACATATCCATACAGGTGTCCACTAAACTCTTACTTGGGCAGGTTCAAAAAGGTCCATGTGAACTAGTTGCAAAACTCTATTTGTTCTAACCAAGTCTATAGAGGGAAATGGAGTCTTAACCCGTTATCTTCTCACATGAATCACACAGTCTATCTTTAGAAAACTTCCTATTTGGTAGACCTAAGACTAACTGTTTTGCTGACAAGTTTTATTCAAATGATTTATATGTATGTGAGCAATTCTTTTATGCCAAAGCCATGTTTCATCTGAATTGGATAACAAGCAGCATATAGCACTTGGTAGACAGATTGAAATCCAACATGTAAATGTTGTTAATTCTGTCACCAACTAGCTTTATGTGTTTGTCATCTTTATGCTCAATAATGCAAGATTGTGATGAAAAATTACTTGAAAAAACCTTTTACCACATAGCTGGCTTATACTCAGTAAGTTGTGTTTTAATCCTTCAACATATAACACATTTTTGATTACTGCAGTTGATTCATTGCCTATGTCACCAATTCCAATAATCTTTCCTCTATTGTTGTCTCCATATTTGACAAAGCCTCCTCCTTTAATGTTAAGGACATGAATTTGGATTTGTCACCTGTCATGTGCTTTGAGCATCCGCTATCTAGATACCATGAATGCTTTCGTGGATGTCAAGCACACACTCATTTTCTGATTCTGATCGGTATTTTGCCATGAGACACAAATTGACTTCTTCTTCATCCGAAGAGGCAGAGGATTCTTCATTGTCGTTCCATGCAATATAAGCTTTTCTGTTTTGGTGACTGGTTCCTTGCCTTTTGGTTTTGTAGTCTATTTTTGTTCTGCAATTTGTAACATTCTGACTTTATGTGACCAGTTTTACCACATTCATAGCATGTAATTGTCTTGTTGTCACTAGTCTTAGAGCTGGATGGTTTTCTGAATTTGTTGACTTTCTTCTTCAGAAATTTCTTAAATTTCTTGACAAGCAACCCGATTTTAGTCTCTTCAGTTTCACTATTGGATTCATCTGAGCAGCTATCTGATTCAGTTTTCGATTAATGGGCTTGAACCTTCAAGGATAATCCTTTCTTTTTCCTGCTTTCCATTTCTGATTCGTCCAGCCGATGCAGTTCCATTTCATGTTCCCTTAGTTTTCCAAAAATGTTGCTGTTGTCATCTTTGCTAGATCTTTAGATTCAGCTATGGCAGTTATTTTGGGCTGCCATTCTCTGGTTAGACACCTCATAATTTTTCCGATCTGCTGTTCGTTGTCCACAATGTGTGTGAATCTGGTCTACAGATCGCTGATTGGTTCGTCTTTCTTCATGCTGAATAATTCGTATTTGTGCATAAATGTGTTTACGCGAGCTCTTTTCACATCTGTGGTTCCTTCATGTGTTTCTTGAAGAATGTCCCACATTTCTTTTGCTGACTTGCAGTTTGATACCCTAAAGAATTCTTCTGCACACAAAGCAGATGTTATAATGTTCTTAGCTTTAGCATTATAACCTACCTTCTTTTTATCGTCCTCAGACCATTCGGATCTGGGCTTGGGAATCATCGAGTCATTTGTTCCTGCAATCATGGGAATGTATGGGCCATTTCCAACAGCGTCAAGGATGTCTATGCCACTGGCTTCCAGGAATATCAGCATCCTGTGCTTCCAGTACATATAAGCTGTTCCGTTGAATGCTGGAGGTCTTGCTAATGATGCGCCTTCTCCCAGAAAATCGTTGAGGCCATAATTCCTTTTATGAGTTTTACGTCTCGAAAAGTCAAGCTCTGATACCAATTGTTGATTATTATACCTCGAAATAATCGGAATGTATCATTTCTTAAGAAATTAAATACAATTTCATACACACAGCGGAATTAAATTGCGGCATACAAGATTAGCAATTACAAGTAGATTGATAAGAGATAACCAAGATGCATCGAGTCAATTTCTCGTTTAAAACAATATTACATAACACAGAATATGTTTAAAATGCATCTAATATTACTCACACATACAAATATTGCAAGATAGAAAAATTAAAGGAGTTAAGGGTTAGAGAAGAATTGCACCAAGAATTTATCCTGGTTCGTTGTCAACGAGACAATCTACATCCAGTCCTGACAATCAAATCGGATTTCAGATTTTCTTCTCCAATAGAAAGAATCGATACAGATTGTCCAGTTTCATCCCCGAAACCTATCTATCTCTAATGATCTCTTTCCTATTAGATCACCCTCTGACCTTGTAGACACTCAGCAGTCTAAACATAATCAAGTACGACTCCTCTGTTGAGCTCTCTCACCCAAGAAGGTAGCCACCATTTCAAGCTGGCTTCTCTCGCTTTCGTTTCTTTTCAAAGTATTATTCAAACTGAATAAAAGAGACAAAAGAAGTCTTCAATCTTGATTCATGTGACTTCTCACGAAACTGGATATTCAAGGATTTTCATTGTAGAACATTGTCTTTCTCTCGCAAGAATACTTTTCCAGCTCTCTCATGATTATTGATAATGCTTTTTGGTCTTGATCTGAAAAGCAATCTCAAGTATGTTAACCACGTGTGTATTGAGAGTTTCCTTTTGTATATCAAGAATAAATTCAAAGTGTAACAGATTATGAGAGAGAATGATTGAAAGACTGTTTTATATAGTTTCTGAAAAAATCTTATATAAATCGATTTGCCCATCGATTATTAAGTTATCAGACATGTCTAATCGATTTGCCAATCGATTACGCGTGTCTTGTTTTTCTTTGAATCTCTGAAAATACATAAGCTATCGATTTACCAAATCGATTCGTTAAACAACAGTTTTCAGTGATTATGTGCAGAACTTATATGCAATCGATTTCGTAATCGATTAGAAGTGTTATAATCCAATTGATAAGTCACATCATATGCGGATTTACCTAATCGATTTATTAATTCACATAATCGATTTCGATACTCAGAATCGATTTGTCACAACTCAAAGTTCACTGTGATTCAAAAATTCTTTCAATCGATTTGCCAATCGATTGTGTTCAAGACATGACCAGCTATTTTGATGTTAATCGACGTGCCAATCGATTGTGTGTATTTGTCTGAAAAGTTTACCAGATGTTTAGTTCAATCGATTTCCCAATCGATTGCAACCAAACTTAATATGAATTGAAATTTTCACAATAGATTGTCCATCGATTGTGTGTTTCACAGGTGAAGTTAATTTTGGCAAATAGTACTTAAGCAATCGATTGTACAATCTGATTTCCCTCAATCGTGGAGTGTCACTGGACTTGACAATGTGTACCATCGATTGTCAACGAAATTAGCCTGTAATAAGCAGGGAGCCACTGAGTCTTGTGCAGTTTTCATTTCTAAGTTGTGTCATCCGATGCCCAATCGTATTATACAATCACAGACAGTTATGTTTCCTTACACCCCGTGTTCGAAATCTGAATTTCCCAGTCGATCTTACTCAGTCAAAATTCAACTTTTGTTGATTTCTTGTGTTCCACAGCAATTTTGTTTCAAGGTGTGTAGGATGGATGTTGTTCCTGAACATCTTGCTCAATTAAAATGTTAGATGTATCAATGATGAAGTGCATTGTATTGTTTGGTTAAGTTATGTCAAATCCTAGATTAAGAGGACTAAAGTCCAACATAATCATGGAACGAACTTGGCGGGTAATAGTGATGCGCAAATAAATTGAAAGGATACAACATAGAATAAAGAGTGAAAATATCTAGAATAAATAAAAAAAATAAATGAAGACAAGTTGGCTGGAAAAGAAAGACGTTGTGTTACAAGAATAAGAAAAACAAAGCGGGAAGTATGTTGAAAAAGTAAAAATAAAAAAAATGTGAGAAAAAAGAAGATGTGTGTTGGCCGAACATGCTCAAAAATTGAAAGAAAAAAAATGAAAATGTGTGAATAAAATGAAAAACATGAAAATGAAATGAAAATTCAGTGTTGTTGTAATTCACAATTCTTTTTTTCAGTGTTGTTGTAATTCACAATTCTTTTTTTCACTGAATATTACAAAATACTAAAAAAAAATGAAAATGTGTGATAAAATGAAAAACATGAAAATGAAATGAAAATTCAAGTGTTGTTGTAAATTCAGCAATCTTTGTTTTTTTTATATTTTTGTATATAATTAAATTGACAGCATTTTTGGTAAAATGATAATTTTTTAGATTTTATAATAGTACTTGCAAAATATTTATTAAACATATTATTACTTATTTTTTGAATTATTTTTAATTGGTCGGACAAAATTAAGATACTACAGTTTCCTTTATTTAATTATATTTTACTAGAAAATATGATTTATCGTTGGTAAATAATTAAAATAAGGACACATATTTTGTCTAAATAAATGTAAAGGTAGAAGATGAGACGTGGAAACGAAGTGTGATAAACAGTTTGACAAAGAATGAGAATGATAGTTCCAGATTGTACTGATGTGTGATTAACATATAAAATGATCGTCTTCGATTGATTATCGATGCGTAGAATCGACAACAAAATAAAATGACATCTTCAGATTGAGCATTGATGTGTAGATCGACAGGAGAATAAAAAAAAAAAATGATCTCTCGAGGATGGTTACCAATGTGTTAGATCGATAGGAAGTTAAATGATCGTCTTCAGATTGATTACTGATACGTAGATTGACGAGAATAAAATGAATCGTGCTTCGGATTGATACCGATGCGTAGATTGACGAGAAAGTAATGACCGTCTTTAGATTGGTATTGATACGTAGATTGACAAGAAGTATGATCATCTTCGGATTGGTTAACGATGAGTAGATTGACAATAATTGAATGATCTTCTTTGGATTGGTTACCAATGCGTTGATCTAAAGTAATGAAGGTGCATACCACAAGCATGTAGGTCTAGTTTAAGAAGGTAAACAAAGAGAGAGACATATTTTTTAAGATATGAATGAGTTATGCTCTATGCAAAGTTGTTTAGTATAAAAATAAGATATGAACGATTCATGCATGTTATGTGCTATGCAAAGTTGTTGAGTATAAATTTAGTATAAAAATAAGGTACGTGGTTAAATGGTTCATGTGAGCATAAGTAAGTTATGAATGTATAATGCATGATTTATGTCTATAGATAAGTTCTTGTTCATTTCTTTAATTTTCCGAACCCTATAATCTTCTACGTCCACAAGATTCAATGGATGAATGGAGATAACAACCGTTTTTGCATGATGACTCTAGTATATCTCGTGTGACTCCTTTTTTAGAGAAGAAACAAAGGGCATTGTCTAAAATGATTACCTTTATCCTTTTTTTTTGACACCCTTATATAAGTTAAGAAATCCATCGAGTTTCGATGTATATTATTTCAAATGTTTAAAATAATTAATTTTTTATTTTACACATATTTCAATTCCAAAATTATATTCATAAAATATCATTTTTTAAATGCAGAACAAACAGTCATTAGACTGAAATAGTTTAAAAACAAGCATGTGTAGCATCGAATGACAAGATTGGACATGTATAATTCATTACATTCATTGGTCAAATCATGAACTGAACCCACTCCTGCTTCTTCTAGCTTGTTTCCATCATGACTCTGATCGAGGGATTTCAACTCAATGGGAAGCACCGGTCCATTCATAAACCAATAGAAAAAGGAGTGTCCCCATTGAGGTGCGAACAAAAGTTCTATAACCATGTAATGCAAATGTGCATTCACGTCAATCCTTATATGTCTTACATTGTTGTTGATTGTCTTGATATTCTATTTGCTGCTTCTACAAGCTCATTCATTCGAACGATATGGAGAAGATTATGGTGCGGAATTTTGACTTATCACACTATTTTATCATTTTGTTATTCAATTGGTCGTGTTATCAGTGATAATCTTATTGGCAAGCCCATATCGACAAATCAATTCTCTTTTGATGAATCTAACCACCATGTTCCTTGTCACATTGGCGTAAGAAGCGGCTGCAAGCCCATTTTTGGTGATAATCAATAACTACTAAGATTTCTTGCCAATAGTAGCACCCTTAAGATTTTCCTGCATTGCGTGTCCATTTGCAGAGTTTCAAAAGAACTTTACGAACCCCTTGAATGATTTTCTCCGCTTCCGATTATCAACATATCTGAGGAGAATCATATCATGATTTCTCTTATAAAAGCACATAACCATTTAAGAAGAAGTCATTGAAAAACTCCTTTAAACCCCTTTTGGTCGTTATCCTAAGAATATCCAATGGATATTCCTTATTGCTTAACATATGATTTGATATCAAATGGCCCTGATCCATGTCCCTAACGCGTTAGAAGCACAATCAAACACCAATGTCCATTTTTATTTATCAGATGATTCAGTCTCTTCAAATAAAGTAATTATGCCTTCATCGGGGAATTCACATTGCATTGATTGATAATCTTCTACTGGTTGTTGGACCAAGTACTCTGATAATGCGCTTCATTTTGATGGTTTTTTGTGTAACATATAACAAATTGTATTATGATAACAACATCTTCCAACGGGAAATCCTTCCAGTAAAAGCAGGTTTCTCAAAGATGTACTTAATTTGGTCCATTTTAGACACCGACCAAGTTGTGTGTGTAACACCCTAACTTATTGTTATACTTTAATTTATTATTATTATTATTATTATTATTATTATTTTATTATTATATTATTATTATTATTATTATTATTATTATTATTATTATAAATTAGTGATATTTTCTTACAAATGTGTTCCTTGTGGTAGAATAATTTTTTTCGTGATTGTCTTTATGTTTGTCTTTATAGTTATTTAAATAAAAATCAGTGATCATTGTTATTAAATCTATTTATTTTATTTAATAATAATAATAATAATATATACTAGTTTTGAATCGCTATGATTTTAGGCCTCATATTTTAGTAGTGTTGTTATCTAAATCTTTATTATTTAAATTTATTTTTATTTAATTATAAATATAAAATAATTATATTAATTATTTATTAAATATAATAATGATGATGATACCGTTCAAAAATTTAATGCTCCATATAATAGCTAATAATTTCTATTAATAGTCTAAGTAATAAATTGAATTTGCCGTAAATGAAATTAATGGACCTAAATTAATTCTGAATTCGTGATACTATTTCTCTAACCTAATTAGAAGTGCCGCCAATTAGCAAAACCACATACATTCACGCACAATCCTTAGAAAACGGTCTCAACATAAAGAAAAGAGATTCTTGTAGAAACTACTTAACTTTTATACGGTACGTATATTTTGCTATCTATACAAATTTTATGTCGTATTATTTTTTTTATTAAATCTTCATTTTATAAGTTTCTCTAAAGATTATGGTAGGATTAACACTTGGATATTGAAATTATTATTCTGCTATATTTATCGATATACAAATTTGAGAGGCTTGAATCAAAATCAGCACTAATTGCATATAATTTCTTTCCATGTTTAGGGTCAATATTCAATCTAGGACTTGACTAATTTGTATTAATATTGTGCATAATTTTCCTTATGTTTTTAATCATTATATGATCATATATATTTTATTATATATTTGATTTATATGGTTTATAATTATAATCTTAGGTTATATCAAAGAGTCTAAAATTTGTGTTAAGTCTAAATACTTTTGTTTATTTTAATTATAATTCAATATTTTATAGCATGCACTAGACAGTAAGGAAACATTGCTAATTGCATTGATATACTACCTATTTTAATATCAAAAATCATGTCTATATTGTAATTGTTTAACAATGTATAACTTTATTTTTCTTTAATAATAAT
>PGTU02015089.1:0-10712 GCA_002896215.2 Cicer echinospermum | reverse complement strand
AGTTGGACAAGAATATGTCTAGGGTGGATGTAAATAACCTAGATGTTCATCCAATGACACAAACACACCTATTGGATGCACAATACACTACAAGAATTTTTTAACTTTGCGACACTTAGCCTGCGACGGTTCTGCAATAACCGCCGGCACCTTCACTCTGCGACGGTTGTGGAGGCGGTTTTCGTCAACACGCCGCAACCTACTACACCCGTAAAAGCACACAAGCTGCGTTTTTCAATCTGGCCGCCATGTTTGCGACGGTCCTGGGGCGGTTTTAATCAACCGCCGTCGTCTTTAGGGCATAAACGTGTTTTATGTTTCCAGATTTTGTAAGTTCATTTCCTCACTCTCTCTTTCGCATAACGTGTTTTTAATCAACCGCCGTCATACCTTTCACAACATTTGTTCTGATTGCCCCCAAATCTGTCAACCCCTAACTCTTGAGGAAACGAAATCGAAGAGAAGCGAAAGCGAAGAGATAATCAAGCTGTGGTTTCAACATTCATGTGCTTTACCAATCCAAATAGAGGAGAAATCAAGCCTTGGCCAGGTATGCGATGTTGTTTGATTATACGTTCTCTTGGTTTGATTGTTTGATATATGTTAATGATTGGTTTGTTTTGAGATTGGTTGTTTTGCTTTAAAAATAATTTCCAGATTGTTTGTTGCCTTGAATCCTGATTGTTTGTGTCCTGAAGATGTTTGAAATCCTGCATTTGTTTGTATGTCCTGCGAGATAATTTCCCGTAAAATTTTCCAGATTGTTTGTGTCCTATAGATATAATCGGAAGAAACTAAGAAATGTGAAATAAAACTGGTTGTCCAAACATAAATTCAGCTCATCAATCTTCTGATTCTCCACTGGTTGTCTGAATGAATGTTGGTTTTATTAGTGTGAAATATATATTTTTAATCCAGCTATATAAAACTATAAAGAAATTCTGAGTTGAACCCTGTGTTTGTTTGTTTGCAAGAAATGGTTATACACGATTAATTAAGCCATATATTATGTTTCTAATGGCACCAGTAAATTTCAAACGAGCATGGAGAGTGGAAACTATATAAACATACTGCCAAACCAGTCATAATCATTAATGGTGACATTTTTCACAATGGACAAACTTTAAAATATGTTATAATTAATTATTCATATTAATTATATTAATTGGACTTGTAGTGACCAATTTTCTGTTCTTCTGGAGATAAATAATTACTACTTGAGTTGGTTCCCAATATATGACAAAGTGGTTGACTAGCTTTTGTGGATAATCCAACCTTTGGATGCTTGCTATCCTAGCTAGATCAAAGTATGAAAATTGTACAAGATTTGATTCTCCTTACTTCAATTGAAATTGATTCCCAGATATACTTGGTTTTTTTGTTCTGTAATCCCAAATTTTTAGTAACCATAGCTCTATTTTCTAGCTGTATTTGTTTTTTACTTATAGCTTTCTAATTGTTGTATGTTAGTTTCTCTCTTAAATTGGCTCGACCAAACAGGGAAATGGTGATATCACATAAAACAGAAAATTGCAATAAAGGTAGGAATTAATAATATCACAAGGGTGAACCCAAACGAGATGTATTATATTTATTTTCACATAAACAAATATGCTATTTGTGTTCATTGAATTGGATTGGTTTGCATTATTGATCATCATTACGTCATTCTGGTTACTATAAACAGGATAACTATCGCTGTAATGGTTATTCTGATTTTGGAAGAATGCTTCTAAAGATACACAATGTAAATTCCATTTTCTGATGATAGTTTATGGAGGACGGATCATATATCTTTCCAGTCTTTAACTTTGAGAATACTCAATATTTGGTTAATAAATCCATTGCAGTTATATTTGCAGATTTTCCTTGACATGATCAGTTTATGTATTTCACTATAGCATTGTGAAACAATTAGCATTTTAGTTATTGCCTTTATGTGTTTCGTATTTTTGATACGCCTGGCCTTTTGGTTACTTTCTTTTCTTTGCATAAACACTAATTATTGTATCCATCAATTTTTATTGATTACTTTCTTTGTTGGTGACTGAAGTAGTATATAACATTTTTTTCCTTACAGAGCATCCTGCAGCACTACATAAATACTAACTGGTTACAGCAATCTTCTACCTCTTGGGTTGAACGATGTCAGAGTGCAAATAGTGCTGAATCAGTAGAGCTGCTTAAGGAGGTACCTTATAATTTTGGCTACTATTTCATGTATCCATAAAAAAGACTTTTATTTATGTTGCATGATCTCTGATGCGATTATCATAAGTTTGCTCATAAAGAATGATAATGTAAATGATTGCTAAATTCTCACTTTCAGTTCTCTAATATTTGTTTGCATTAATGGATAAACTGAAGTAAATAACATATTTTAATGATTGGTTTGTTTGCTTTTAAATAATTTCTAGTTTGATTTGTTTGTCGAGTACTATATACCTGTATACCTGGTCTAGTTCTATATTTGAATGTTTATCGAGTACTATTTTCTACTGAGTATGAGGTTGTTATGTTTTTGTTCCTTTATGCCTAGTGAATCTATTCTGTTTAAGATCAATCTTTTTTTTTTTGTTCTAAGTTGAATTATGTTATTTCTGTGTCAAAATAACATATGTTAAACTTCTTTATAGAAATGGATAAATCATGGATTAAGAAGCCCACACCATCGATGAATATGGATCAAGGGATAAAGGAATTTAATTAATTTTGCCTTTCGAGATGAATTAGAAAAGGCGAATAATATGATCTTTTAAACGTTGTGGTTTCAAAAAACCGCAGAGTGAGAAGTGTAATGTATGATCACTTAAAGTGCAAACCATTTCCAAAGGGATACACCATTTGGGTACATCACGGAGAGTCCATAGGAGAAAACTAGTACTATCTCACCTATTAGTATTTCTAATATAGTTCAAAGACACAGTTGTCGTTGATGATCAAATGCAAAACAATGATTAACGATTGCTTTTGGAGTCGAAGATCATGCAAATGAAGTACCCATTGAATCAAATGCAGAGAAGGATAAAAATGCAAGTCAACAAAGGTATGAAGAGGCCAAAGAGTACTATGAATTAAGTAGAGAAGGAGAAAAAACCTTTGTATGAAGGGTGTGTTAAATATTCAAGACTATCTTTTTTGGTAAAGTTGTATCACATCAAATGTTTATGTGGAAGACTAATAAAGCCATGACAATGGTTTTAGAGTTATTAAAAGATGCATTTGAATTTGCAAATATACCAAATTCATTTCTATGAAGCCAAGAAAACAATCACCAAGCTTGGTTTAAATTATGAAAAAATCCCTGTTTGTCCGAATAATTGTATGCTTTATTGGGGTAATAAGGAAGATGAGAAAGGGAGACCTGCAAAATTTGTAATACTTCGAAATGGAAATCAAAAGCAAGTTGGTGCAGTTGGAGTGGCTGGTGATGGCATAATCGAAAGAAAGTTCCTGCAAAAGTTCTTCGCTATTTTCCATTAAAACCACGGTTACAAAGATTATTTTTGTCGTCAAAGTCGGCCGAGGATATGAGATGGCATGCAAATGATAGTAAGAATGATGGAATGTTGAGGCATCCTAGAGATTCTGAAGCATGGAAACATTTTTGACTTGACACACCCTTGGTTTGCATCAGACCCGACGAATGTGCGTCTTGCATTAGCTAGTGATGGTTTTAATCCTTTTGTATGATGAGTACAAATTATAGTATTTGGCCAGTTATTCTCATTCCATACAACACTCCTCCATGGGTGTGCATGGAAACATACATCTTTTATAATGTCAATGATAATTCCCGGTAAAAAAATGCCAGGAAATGATATTGATGTCTATTTACAACCTCTAGTAAAAGAATTAAAGGAGTTATGGACAACAGTGTCGATACATACGATTCTTTTAAAAAAGAGATGTTCACATTACATCAACTTTGATGTGGACAATTAGTGATTTTCCAGGGCTGGGTACACTTTCTGGGTGGAACACTTACACTGGACTTGCTTGCCCATCGTGTAACATGGACTCTACTCCTCGTCGTCTTCCACATAGCAAAAAATGGTGTTTTATGGGTCATCGTCGTTTTCTTGATCAGAGACATAGATTTAGATTGAACAAGGTTCGCTTTTGATGGTCAACAAGATATGCGTGGTCCACCTAAAATGTTATCTGGCTTCAAATTCTTGAACAGGTTCAAAATATTGATGTCACATTTGGAAGAAAGCCAGATAAAGAAAGGTCGGCGAAAAGAATACGTGGTGGACGACCTACACAAGTGTCAATCAACAATGGAAAAGAAAAGCATATTCTTTGAACTTCCATATTGGAAGGATAATCTTCTGCGCCACAATCTTGACATGATGCATATTGAGAAAAATGTGTGCGATAATATCATATTTACTTTGCTAAATGATAGCACAAAAAGTAAAAGATCATCTTAATGCAAGAAAAGACCTTAAAGCTATGGGCATAAAGACCTGACCTTTGGCCCAATGAAAATGGAAGAATTTCTCCAGCCGTCTTTACTCTTACTACTAAAGGTAAGAAGAGATTTTTAAACAACTTTAAAGAATATCACTGTGCCTGATGGTTATTCAAGCAACATTTCTAGATGCATTGACATGGAAAATCTTAAGTTGAATGGAATGTTGAAGAGTCATGATTGTCACATATTGATGGAACAACTTCTACCGTTAGCCATTCGAGCAACATTACCTGATGATGTTTCAGCTATAATGATTGAGTTTTGCTCACTTTTTAGACAATTATGCAGTAAAGTATTGAATGTTGATGATTTGGGAAAAATTGCAAAATCAGGTTGTCCTCATTTATGCCACATGGAAATGATATTTCCTCCCTCATTCTTCACTGTTATGGTTCACTTGGTTGTTCACCTTGTTGAAGAAGTTAAACTTGGAGGGTCCTGTTCATTATCGATGGATGTATCTGTTGAAAGGTAAAATATGCGTGTTTCTTGTTCCTTCAATAATTAGTAGTTGACAATTTTGTTCTAACTAATATTATTTTGGTTCAATAATAGGTACTTAGGAATACTTAAATCGTATGTACGTAATAAAGCACGACCAGAAGGGTCTATTGCAGAAGGATACCTTGTACAAGAGATTCTTACATTTTGTTCAAGGTATATAGAAAACATTGAGACTAGATGGAATCAACTTGGTCGTGTAGATGATGAGCCTATTAATGAGATACAAACTGACTCACGTGTAGCTGAATTATTTCCTAGAGTTGGAAAATCGGTTGGTGGTTCTTCATACTACACCCTTACACCAATTGAAAAGTTACAGCTCATAGACACGTTTTAACAAACTGCATCATAGTTGACTACTATCTAAGGTAAGTAATTTTATTATAATTTGTATTATTTACCACTAATTTTTTTTCCGTATACATCTAATTGAAATAACCAAATAGGCAATATAGAAGTATTATTCGAAGCCAAATGAGGAGTGGTGCAAGGAGTACTTCTGAGGTAGACAAGAAGGTTCATAGAGAGTTTCCTCATTGGTTCCGCAATCGTGTTAGTGTTCATGACAAAATTGGTCATTGAGTTGCTTTGATTTTTAATAAGAATGTGACTAATTGTATATTTATATGGTGTTCAGATTTGCAACAATGTCGACAACATTAGTGGATCAGATAAAAATGTTCTCGTTAGTCTTGCTCAAGGTCCTTCTGATAAAGTTAGAAGGTTCACTGCATTTAATGTCAAATGGTTTCAAATTTCGAACATTGGCACGAGACAATTTATTAAAAACTCAAAATAGTGGAGTTTTTGGCATGTTCGGAACACGAAGTTACTCAAGCAATAGTGATGCCCAAATGAGATTTGGAGGAGTGCCTTACTATGGAAGATTGATAGATATCATTGAGCTTTCCTATGATGGCTTCAAAGTGCCCATGTTTAAATGCAAATGGGCGAATACCACAAATCCAAGAGGCATTAAGACAGATAAGTTGGGTTTACCTCTATAAATTTTGCAAGACTAATACATACTGGGGAGCATGAAGATGATGAGCCATACATTAAAGCGTCAGAAGCTCAAATGGTTTATTATGTGGATGATGAAAGGAAACAAGGATGGAGCATACCTATTCATTTAAAGCCACGAGACTTGTATGACATGGGTGGAGATGATGAAATTATGGCACCCATTGAACCATACCCATCTCAAAATTTGGAACACATTTTTTCTAATGAAAACCACACATATACAATTGGCAAGAATGACTACAGATGATGATCCTGAAACTTCAACTTTTAATGATGATTTTTGATGACAACAATCATGATATGAATTTATGATTGTTAATAATTCTTGGTTTGTTGTTATGACATGGTACTCTTCAATCTATGTTATTTTTTTACTACTTTCTTTTACTGTTGCATTGTGTTTGATGTGCTCATTTTTGTTATTGTGTTCATTTTGTGTTTTAGCTATTTGCATTAGTCTAACTTGGTTGTCATCAATGTTTGCAGTGTAAGTGTGTTTGGAGACTCAATCTTGTGAACAAAATGGAATCATCATATGAGGATATTCGACGTAAAACAATGGAAGAGAATAAAAAAAGGATGGAGGCTCTCAATCTAACTCATCTCTCTCAATCCCTTCACAAATCTTCTTCCACCATTTTCAAAAACTCACCGGTTAGTAATAACTAAAAATATCTAAAATTACAAAATGTTTCTTATTTGTATTATATGTTGATTTTTATTTATTACATTAATAATAAATGATTTGTAGCGTTTCACGAAGGGTCGGCCGAGGGTTATACTACCCAGGAGATCTTCAAGTAACCAAAATGAAGCACTTGCGGAGACATGGTTACAACCAACGTTCCAAGTGATAGAACCACTACCATCTCCGATGACAACACCGACAAATCCACAATCTTCTCAAGCACCGCCTTCTCAAGCACCACCTTCTCAAGCACCGCCTTCTCAAGCACCACCTTTTCAAGCACCACCTTCTCAAGCGACAACATCGCTAGCTGTGCAAACGATAGAACCACATCTTTCTCCGGTGACAACAACACCAACTACTGTGCAAGCGACAGAAGCAACACCTTCTCAAGTGACAACACCAAGATCAGTGCAAGAGACAGAAACAACACATTTCCAAGAGACATCCTCTCACTCTGAAGATGTGGTAGAAGATGAGCCAGAAATTTCTCAAAAAAGGAATTTTACATTTTGGGATGTAGAAGTCATTAGTATGTTATCTAATGTCTAATTATATTTATTAAAATTTAATTGTTTTACATGATTGCAATATGACATATTTCATTGACTTATGTGTTAGATGAGGCGGGACATATTTCAAAGACACACTTAAGGGTATCAGACGTGCTTGAAGCTCTCTAATGTTAGCAGAATAATAATAGATGGAATTCAAATGGGCAACCGGTAGGATCAGCTGCTGGTTTGTTAGGCGGTTTTTTGGGTGAAATTGCAAGGAAGTTTAAGGATTTTCCTATAATGTACGACATTTGGAAAACTAGTTCCATCGACAAGAAAAAATGAAATTTTAAGGATAAAATACAGGTATCACAATATAAACAACTGAATATTCTTTATTGTTTTGATTGTAAACTAATTTTTTTTTATTTTTATGATTATGCTAGTCAAAAATTTGTTGTCGATGATAAAGACAACAAAAAAAAATATATCCTTTCAAGCCTTGGAAAGAATGGCGAGATGCACGATGTAAGGTTGTTTAAGAAATTTTATAAGTGGACATTTCTTTGGCAGGAAAATCTACAAAATTATCCACGTTCTATTAATCAAGACATTGACTATTTTTTTGTCCAATACAGGCGTAAGACAGATACAATGGTAACTATTCTTTTCTTGCGTTGTCATTTGTTTTTCTATTGTTTAGTTTTTTTATGTCATTTTGTTATCATTGTACGGAGAAGGCTGATAAAAATACTGCAATAGAAGAAAAGCTAAAAGATCCTTCATAATTAGGCTCTAAGACGCTGCCAGGAAGAGGGATTGAGTTGGTAGGATTTTTTTCTACTTGTTTCAAGTCTACTATTGATTGCATACTTAATTGAACAATGTACCTTATTACATAACGTGTTTACTTTAGGAACTGAGAAGATGGTACGGAAAATACAGTGGGGTGAAAATGTATTCAATTTGGTCATAAAAGTCTGATGGTCATTTGTCACGCGAAGCCAAGGGAAAAATTTAAGTGTAAATAAAGAAGTGTTTATGTAAATGTAAATATTTGTTATTGACCACCTTAAATAAATATCAAAGATGCAACTAGTTAGTTTTGGTAATAGTGAGGAATTTTGTTTGCTTTATCTGTTTGCAGGAACAATGCAAGTGAAATTGGGAAGACTCCTACTCCAAATGAGCATTCATGTTAATGTGTTTGGAAAAGAACATCTGCAATAATGTTCGTTTGTCCCCCTATTGGCCTCTGGAAATACACTCCAAATTACTATCTACTTCTCACTCTGTAGATCGATGTCTTCTCTTCAGCTAATGAAAGATGGAGAAATGCGCTGAAATTAGACAAGCTTAAGAAAAGGCATTTGAAGTTGATATGTTTGAAGGAGCATTGCTTTCTTGATGCAATGCAAATTCTAGAGAAAAAAGTAACTTATCATTACATAGCAAACTATTTAAATCTTGTGGAGTTGTTTGTCTTTGATTAAATATATTGTGTAAGGTTTCTATATAGCTATAAGAGAATTTAGTTAATTAGTTTTGCAATTTTATCAATATTCATTGGGTTAGTATATACTTTTTTTTTCGTCAATGGACATAGAATCGCCAATAGATGGTAGACGTTCATCTGAGTCCAGCCACCAACCTGATGATCGTGGAACAACTTCATTAGGGACTAATTAGATATTTGGATGAACTTCTAAGTTTGATGGAGTTGTTTTGTATTGTTAGCTACTCCACTAATTAATGTTTTGAATATTTAAACTATTTTATTTGTTGTTTTAGTTAACTTCAATGTATGAATTGGTGTTATTTGTTTTGAAAAAATTATATAAATTGGATTTTAGGTACAATAGTTATTAATTATGTATTTAAATTATGTGGATGGTATTTATGAATATTTTTTATTTTAATTGATTAAAAATAGGAAAAAAATTGTATCATATTTTTTTATTTTAAATTATTAGGTTTGCGACGGTTCAAACTGCCTCAAAGTAAATATAGCGACGGTTGATAACTGTCGTAATTGTGCAGAAAAAAAATAAATTTGAGTTTGATCTAAGTGTCGCAAAATATATTTAGAGGCGGAGGCGGTTCAACTGCCTCAGTAAATATAGCGACGGTTGATTAACTGTGTATTGTGCAGAAAAATAAATTTGAGTTTTGTTCTAGTTGTCGCAAATAATTTAGGGCGGATGTGACCCGTCGAACAGTTGGCGACGGTTTGGGAACGGAGGTTTTTTGACCGTCGAAATGGCCTCGCGAGCCTAATTGCGAAGTTGCAGAACCGTGAAACATCAAATGCACGGTTAACGCCGAGCATACCCTTGTTTAACGCGCAAAACGATTTTTTGTTGTAGTTGATATTGGGTTAAAACCTATTGCGACAGGTAAGCGAGGGGGACGAAATTGGACTAATGTTCATTCCAATGAACAACACGCATGGACTTGATTTCACATAGATTTGGTTAAATAACCCTAATTGGTAAAATAAGCAAGGATCCGAAATGCCTAAATCTCTATCAATGCAACACACTATTGATGCACAAGTTTGAATGAAAACCCTATTGGACAAATAAGCCATAGGAGACGAAAATGACGCTAATGTCATCAATGACACAACACTATTGGAGTGCATACAAATTGGTTAAAAACGCCTAATGTACAGAATATAGACTAGGGAGAACGAAAAGACCTAAATGATTATCCATGACACAACAACCTAAGGTTGGTGCACAAGTTTGTCAAACCTAATTGGACAAGAATAAGCCAATGGAAGACGAACATTCTCGCTAAATGTTTTCATGACACAACACACTTTAGGACGCACCGATTTGGTTTAAAAACCCTTATTTGACAAGAAGCAAGGAGGACGAAAATTATAGATGTTATCCATGACAAACACCGTATTGGATGCAAGATTTGGTTAAAACCCTGATTGGACAAGAATGCAAGGGAACGAAATGCCGTAATGTTATCCAATGACACAGACAACTATTGGATGCAGATTGGTTAAAACCTATTGGGACAGAATAAGCCAAGGAAGACGAAATGCGTAATGTTCAATTTCAAGACACATACCACACTGTTGGATGACAGATTGGTAAAACCTATTGGACTGGATAAACCTGGGGGATCAATGACCTATATTCATCCCCTGAACAATGAACTTATTGGATGAAAGGATTGGTAAAATCTCATTGGCAAGACAGAGGCCAGGAAGGACGAATGACTAGATGTTTCATCATGACACAAACCTTATTGGTTGCAAGATTTTGTTAAAACCTGATTGAAACAAGATAGCCTAGGGAGACGATGACCTAATTGTTCCATCAATGACACAAATGAACTCTGTGTATGCACAAGAATTGGTTACAAACCTATTGGACAAGATACCAGGGGACGAATGACTTAAGTATCTCAATGACACAAACACCTATATGACAAGATTGCTTTTCAACCATAGTTGGAAGAAATATGTCTAGGTGGATGTAATAACTAGGTTGTCTTT
>PGTU02015088.1:0-10055 GCA_002896215.2 Cicer echinospermum | reverse complement strand
AACAATCATGTGGTTGATATGATTTATCAAATACGACGATCACTTGCTTGTTACACTTATCAGAGGAATATAATAGTCAAATGCTTGTTGTAGTCGTCAGAGTCAAACTAATTAGAGCATTGTTTGCAATAACAAAATCACCAGAAATGCGTTTCAGAGCGCGTTCACCAAACTTAGAGTACGAAAATAAAAACAAAGTCTTGGTATTCCATTAACTTTGATCAAACATTAGAGAATGCAACAGGAACTCATATATAATACCCTGATCTAGAAAGTGCACACTAAAACAAAACATTAGTGCTTTAAGTTATTCCTACAAAATAATGTTGTTATCAAAATAAGTAAATGTCATAATTCTTCAAACCAATTTGATTCTTACAACAACTGCTCAGTTTTTCAGCCACACACTTAACAACCCATTTAGAAGTTGTAAAACTATTTTCCAAAACCCTAGCACATGTGTGATTAGCAAAGCATCTCGTCGTTTTGGAAGTGTGTCTATCCCCTACTTTGCTCATAAGTATATGTGTCAATTTCACAAGTCCACTAATTATTGGGCTTAGTCCACATGTTGGAGCGGCAAAAAAAATTCATAGTTAAAAATGCCTCAAACATTAAAAAGTCATAAAATTTTGTAAGCTTAGTGGACTATGGACCCGTTTAATAAGAACAAAAAGAAAAATCAACAAAATGTTGTTTAATTTTTTTTTCGAGAATAAATTTTTCCTCAATTTTTGATAAAATTTTTTTTTTTTCTAATAAAAAATTAATTATAATTTTTTTTAATTTATTTTAAAAATTCAATTAAGCAAAACATTGGCTTATATGAGCCCTAAGCCCACAAAAAATAATAAAATAATAGCCCGAGACTTTAAAAAATTTGTTTCAATAGGAGACTTAATATTTAATTTTTAAGGGGACTTTGGATTTTGGGGTTTTGTTAACATTTCTACTCAAGTCCAAAGAAGTCACATTTAGCCTTGCATATTACCTTTAATCTTGTCTTGTCATTTTTTATAAGCTTGATTTCCCTCCCATTAAATATAAACCACTCACTGATTGCATCCTTAAACTCAAAAGTGATTTAAACTTTAGTCCTAATTTGAACTTGGAATACTTGTCTAGCTTATTCACCCTAAACTGATCATACTTTGGTCCATTCTCTTTGTCAGAATCTGAATCACTACTATCTAGCTCTACATTGACATAAAGCATATTCCATTTTAATATCAAAATTATAATTGTTCAAAACAGGAACAATATTTATGTTCTTAGTTGTTTTCTTCGGAGTATACCTATTTGTAGCAGTAGTCTTCACTCTATGTGATTTACCATGCATTTCAATATTATATGATCCAATAAAAGGACCATCTATTGTATTATCAACACCAAAACCATCATCCAAGCCAAGTGTTTTCTCATCCTTACTATCATCAAATTTAACACCATTAAGTTCATATTGACTTTTGTCATTGTTACTAACACTTCCATCATCATCAACATCAATTTCTTTAGCACCATTTAACCCCCCAAAAGACTGCCCTGCCTTTAATTCTGCTTCAAACCCAACCAACCCTTTTGAAGAGTGCCCACCATATAACTGAGCTTTGCAATTCATTTTCATAGCATGTTCAGCAACCCCAGTTGCATCTATATCATCCATTATTCTTTTAAAGTTTTCATCTTAATCACTTTCCCACCATAACCTATACTTTGAGTTATCATATCTAAAGTCCTTCAAAATACCAATATCTTCAAAAATAACTCTATTTGTCAACATCAATCCCATGAACCACATGCTCACTAACTCCTGTGTAATACAAAATCCAATCTCTCACAAACTTACCCCATATGGTGAAAACTAACAAAAAAGTTAACATGTCAAGAAAACAAGGATTTCATCCCCACAAAACAATAATAACATTAAAATAATCGAAAGCAACAATAAATGCACGTGTTGGTCCCTACAAACAGAAAAATCAAAAACCATGGTAGTATAAATGAAATCGACAGTAAAAACATGTGTTGATTCCCCAAACAAAAGAATCATAGATGAGTGGGGCAATAACATTACTTAATATGATATTTCTGTATATAATCTTTTATCTTTTGTGCGATGACATATGCAGTTTGGGCTGTTGCTAATGTCGATCAACGACAATTCCATGGTCGCCGCTGTAAAAGGTGTGTTTTGTTTGCGTTGTCGTGAAAGATGGTTTGGATCGCCACTTGAAGATGAATTTTGTGGTGGCCTTTCAATGCGCAAATCGAAATTTTGGCACCTAATGAAGAGAGGAGGTTGAGAGAGACTGAGAACGAGAAAGAATGGAGATAGGTTAATATTCGTTAAAAAAGAGTATATTTAATGTCATTTCATTAATGAGTTTGTTATTTTGACAATTTTTTTACTGAAATTGGAATGAATTGGCATGATGACCATTTTTAAAATAAAACTTTTTTACATAGACGTGAACTAACAAAAAATACTACAAAGAAATAAAATTAAAAAATTATGATTGAAATTATGTTAAGCTTAAAATCAAACTTATTTAAACCAAAAATCAAATTAAAATTCAGATGTATGACAGCAGTGTAAATCAAAATTCCAAAGTGAATGACCATATCAGCTAAATATACCCTCAAATCAACTTTGTCTACACAAAACCAACCAACCACATTTCAATACACAATAGCCGTTACACTTTTGTATTTTGTGTAATTACAATCTTCATTTCAACCAAAATCATTTCGATTCCCACCACAATCTCTCCTCTCTCACTACTGTCCACTTCCACTCACCTTTCTAACTTCAACCTCTTTCCCTTTAATCCAAATAATTTCAAATGGGTTTGCTTCACCAGACCCAAAACCCAACCAAACCACATAACCATAAGTCCCTCAAAAACAATAACCCCACTCGAATCCTCGTTACCAATATCAAATCCAACGCATCATGAAGAACCCACCACCACCACCAGAACGAAGAATCTGTCAAAGAAGTCCTTCTGAAACACCCATTTCCAAACCTCACCAAGTTCCAATTTTGGCCCTAGGAAACAAAGACCAAATGCCCTAGTTAAAACCCCGATGAGAAATAGAAACTAAGGTTCTATAGAGGACAGTAACAGACGTGTGTCTGTATCTCAGGTTCAGAACATCGCACCGTGACGGAGCGTTTCTCAGCTGTGCCACTACCGCCAACCGTGCCGGAGAGAGAGGAAGATGAGTAAGTAACGAGCAAAACAGGCAAACAGAGAAGCAACGGACGATACACAAGTGGATACGATCCCCGTCCAGGAGCGTCCTTGTTGCAGATTGGAAACGTAACCGGCGGGGAAATGAACGAAGGGTAAATCGCGGCGAGGAGGTCGAGCCGTCGCCGGAGAAGAAATCAAAAGCGGTTCGAGGACAGTTCGTGGAGAGAATCGGGTGTTTGTGGCGAATCGGAAGATGAATGGAGGTAACGTCGGAGTCCGCGTGACTCCGGCGAGGGGTTCCCGGTCGAAGGATCGAGGTCGCCGTCGTGTTCCCGGCCGGGTAAGTGGGTATTGCGGTGGTCGGAAAAGTTCCGGCGCGTGGAAAATGGAATAGAGAAGGGAGGAGGGAGAAGGGAGAGAAGAGTGAGAGTGAAGAGGTTGAAAAGAAAAACGACATCGTTTCGCATGGAGAGTCAATGAGAATCCTCATGTTTCGATGGAGTGTTTTATTTTTCTGTAGAGAAGCACGTTTTCGAAGCTTTTTTAATTCTTTAATCGAAAAAAGGCTTTTTGAATTTTGGAAGCAAGCTTTTTTCACGTGGTCTTCATTTTTAGCAGCCAATTTTACCTTTGACTTTTTGTGTATGCCCTTTTATTTAAACCGGTGAGTTTGCTTTTTGATATATCGGCTAAATGCATATTGATCCCCCATTTATTAAATGAGCAATTTTCATCTCTTTTATTTTCTCTTTTACAATCATTGGCTCATCCACTTTTAGATTGTTGACAATAACATTATATATCTAAATAAAGTAGGAGATTATTGAAGGCTTATTCTTGATGTATAGAAGGTAAAACAATACTAGCTTGTTCTACATCGCCATACCAACATATATCTCAACTAAGGATATTGACTCTTTATATAACATATATTTAACAAATGCATTTTACTTGACCTAAATATAAGAGATAAATATATGAGCATAATTCGTATAAATATATTTAACAAATGATAACTGACCTAAATATAAGAGACAAATATATGAGATAATTCTCAAACCGCAGAGAGTTAAAAACGTTTACCACTAATAAGCACATTAAAATACAATGTATATTTATAGATAGTGTATTGAGAGGGTTTTTTATAATATAATATCCTGTTTTTTTTTTTTTATACAGATATGGCCCTACTTGAAATGAATTTACCAATCTGCCCTATTTTTGCCCCAGAGAAGCAAGTCGCATCCTGGGGCTGCGACCTCTTGAAACACTTTTTTTTAACTGCAACAGATGTCGCATCCTGGGATGCGACCTCCCACTGGAAATTTTTTTTTTTTTTGAATTTTTGGTGGATAAATAAATATATTTAATTATATTTTAATAATATATTATGGTATATAATAATTAGTTAATAATACTAAAATTAATAATAATAATTTTAATATAATAATAATAAAAGAAAATTTTATTAATAAATAAAAATAATTTTATTTAAAATAATTATATATTTTTTATTGTTGAATTGTTATAATTTTAGATATTTATTATTTATTATTATTTATTTAAAATATTATAACATTAAAAAATACAATTATTGTTATAAATAATTAAAATATTATTTATAATTATATATAACTTTTAAATATTATTATAATAATTAATAGAAATTCCTTTAATCAAGTTAAATAAAATTAACATTAAATTAAAAGAAATATACATTAAAAAAAAAGAAAAAATACTACAAATAAAATATTACATTAAAGAAAATTAATTATTGTCATCTAAATGACCTCCAGTTCCACATCTACGCGGTCGTCGAACTCGTCTAGCTCTCTGAACAACTTGAGGTTGTTGTGGTTATTCCTCGTTGTATCTGTTTGTGGATTAGAACACTACCACCTGCTTCCGTATTAATTTTTTGAGTTTCGACATTATCCATAGAATCAAAAGCCGCAAAAGCGGACTCAGATTGCTGCAATGAGTACCAAACAATTATAGAAAATTTCCGCTCTCGGTCGATTTAATGGGAGAGGGTATGTTGGCACTGGCACTGAAGGAACGTAGTATTGATCGTATATCTGCAGCTTCATGAAAATGTTGTGGTGATGAGAAAGACGGCTGTTTGGTGCATGATATTTTGTTGTGGGATTGATTGAGGCATAGAGTGAACATCAGAGATATGTGAAGGTTGCAAACGTGGATGCGCATGTATCTTTCACAGATATGTATTAATTTGTCGTTTGATGCGTGAACCATTCATGTAGTCGTTAGTGTGGCGAATAAAACACTTGACGTCACTGACCTGCAATATGTAACTTCTGACGTTCATTCCAATGTGAATCTCATCTTTCCAAACCACACTCCAATTATTCATCAATGCCACGTCTCATGTCGATCTCATGGTAGAGCGTCATATCTTCTGGAGGTGCGGAATTTGTTGATGAAAGCCGAACTGAAGCGCGACTCTACTCTGCATGATGTTTTTCGACGATATGATAGCAGTGCAGATAGGTACATGCAGCCCAAGTCATGATCTCTTGTTCGGGTACCTCGTGTTGGATCCGAGATACGGTCTCCAACGAAACTGGATGTTAAAAAAACAGGCTAAGTGAATATTTAAGAGATATAAAACAATATTAAAAGTGCAACTACATAAGAATGAATCATATTACTTCTTGAACCATCATACATGATCGATTGTATTCCGGTATCCTTCTATATCGTTGTGAGGAAGGAACTTTAGTGAAATTTAAACCCCGGAATTAATCTGTCGAATATATAAAAATAAAAATAATATAATAAATTAGTAATACGAATACGGTAAGTAATAAGTTTAAAAAAAAATAAAATATATAAAAATTATGTGCAATAGTTACCTTTGTGCAAGTGGAAATATCCATGCACTTGGTGCATCTGGAGCCAACACACTCAAACGATACCATGCCCAGTTTTGCAGCAACAACGCACATCCTCCCATCGACCATTACGTTGGGTTTCGTAGCAAGGCATAGTTCTCTATAGAGTGTTGCTAAAAACTGCCGAACCCCAACTATACTGGGATGCTTTATTAAATCGCCCAAAAGTGGAAAAGATATTTTAAATGTACACGGTTATTGGATTTGTCTGGCATCAACAATCCTCCAATCATACGTTAATATATAGGCTCGACATGATGCTGTTTTTCAAATTCGGAAGCGGTTTTCACCGACATTATCAAAAGGTATCTTTGAGCCATTTTAATTTAATAGAATTACCTTTTGTTGCTCCCTCGGTGGGATAACTCCTAAATATTCTTGACAAACATCTTTAATGTTCACAAAATTTGAACCGCTAACAGGAATACCAGACACATTTACCTAATAAAATGTATACTCTTCTAAAGTTATATTGTGCCACTCACCCTACCGGTAGATGAAAAGTATGAGTTTCTGGTCTCCACCTTTCAACCATAGCAGTAATAAACCGACATCGATCTTGTAGTCCTAGTTTGATCACTTCACAAAATCCAGCTTGTTGCAAATACGGTAATATGCTTGGTTCGGTTTTTTATTGGCATGACCATGACATTTTAGTTTTCCTTTCGAGAGGTATTCTGAAATTAATAATATAAAAAATATATTATATATATATATAAGACATTATATAAATATAAAATTAACAATATATAATTAATAATATTAAAATATTAATAATATATATATAAGACCATTAATATTAAAACAAAATTAACAAGATATAAATAATAATATTAAAAAATATTATATATATATAAGACATTAATATAAAATATAAAATTAACAACATATAAATTAATAATATAATAAAATATTATATATATATCAGACATTAATATAAAATATAAATATAAATATATAAATATAGAATATAAATATATAAAATATTATAATTCATAATATATAGAAATTAATATAAAATACTTACAAATGCTTGAATGTATCGAATTCAGCTCTATGATTTTTGGATAATTCCATAGTAAACGTTGAAGAAAATGTGTTTGAGAATCGGAGAAAGTGTGTGTTGAGAAGTTGAAGATAGTGATGTTTAGAGTAAGATAGAGGAAGTGTGTTGATGATGTTTGGTTGAAGTAGTTTGGGTGTTTATATGGAAATCGCATGGCCAGGAAGCGAGCTACGATTCAGCCACGTGGGAGGTCGCAATCCCCACATTGCGAAGGCCTTCAGGAGGTCGCAGGGCCAGGATACGACTTCCTTTGAGAGGTCGCAGGCCCAGGATGGCGACTTCTTGGAGAGGTCGCAGGGCCAGGGAACGATCATCTTTGATGAATCCCAGCCGCTCATTTCGTTGTAATCGATGGCTGTGGATGCTGATGATGAATCTCGTACTTGTAGTTGGACCAATCAAATTGATATATCTCAATCTTTAATCTTGACCATCCAAATTATTATCAACGGTTGTGGTTTGTAGAAAATATCAAATCCTCGCTACTTTTAGTTGGACCAATCAATTGATCTATTCAATCTTTAATCTTGACCATCAAATTTATTTATAAACGGGTTGTGGTTTGTACAAAAATATCAATCCTCATAATTTTGTTGGACCAATCAAATTGATCTATTCAATCCTACTAACTTCTATACAAATCTTTAATCTTGACCATCCAAATTTATTTATCAACGGTTGTGGTTTAGTAGAAAATATCAATCCTATACTTTTAGTTGGACCAATCAAATTGATCTATTTCAATCCTACTAAACTTCTATAAATAGATAACTAAATCACACAATATCACAACACCTTCTATCTCATCATACCTTCTATCTCATCATACCTTCTATTCTCATCATACCTTCTATCTCATCATACCTTCTATTTCATCATAATCATGGCTTCTCAACAACAGTCATTGTATTGTTTATTCCAATGGTTCAATTGTCGATGGAGTTGAAGGGA
Source organism: Cicer echinospermum (assembly GCA_002896215.2). NCBI lineage: Eukaryota > Viridiplantae > Streptophyta > Magnoliopsida > Fabales > Fabaceae > Cicer > Cicer echinospermum. The sequence goes on along the minus strand of PGTU02015088.1, from coordinate 1,926 downwards.
AAACATTTGTAAGTGATTACAAAAACGGCGTTCAAGTACATTCTAGCAGCAACCTTGCTCGTCTAAAGAATGTCATTAGAAAAAGTTGCAGTTCGACGACAACGTGACGAATAATCTGATATAGTTTATCGACACCTTGTTTTCTTTGGTGAAAATACAACCAGATTGAATTGATGAAGGTTTGTGATGACGACGATGTTGAACTCATGTTTGATGTTTATGCACAATGGTCACAACTTGGCACCATTGAGTTTACATTACATTTGAAAGTGATCCTACTTCCACAACACAACACTATCAACCCATCACAACCATCAACCTCAAACATGCCTATCCCATCACAACACTATGAACCATACTCTACCCCTTATCAACCTGACGTACATTCTCCATCACAACACTATCAACCATACCAACCATACTCTAGCCAAATGAACAACTCAACATGTCCACAATGTCTCCCAACAACTTAGCCGCTTATCAACCCGACGTACATTCTCCATCACAACACTATTCAACCATACCAACCATACTCTAGCCAAAATGAACAAACTCAACATGTCCACAAGGTCTCCCAACAACTTATCACGAATCTCTCCCAACAAGTCACAATGTGATCTTCCACTTAGTGTCCATTATTAATATCAATGAGGAAGAATAAGTGATTATAAGTGAAGATGATGAAAACATACTTCGATGAATTTCATCTGGTGATTCTGACGATGATGATACTTGATGAAGATATGGAAGCAGAAGATCAACTTATCCCACCTGTATTCGATCCACCATTCCACATGGAGAAATCAATCTATCCACCGCAAACCAACCAACTGAATTTGCACATGTTCATCGACGAAGTCCCAAATTTAGATGGAACTCTTGAAGTTGGAATGAAGTTTCAGAGCAAGGATGATGTGTACATGCAATCAAGCGTTATCATCTAAAACAATCATTTGAACTTTGTGGTGCAAAAACAGATCTAGAAAGGTACGTTATTATTTGTTCACATTCAAATTGTTTGTTTAGATGTTAGAGCTTCAAAACGCAAAAAAATGAATTGTGGGTGATTGGGAAATTGATGATCATACCTGCACAAATTCTGCACTATCACAAGATCATACAAAGCTTGATTCTAACATGATATGTGCAAGTATATGCAAGTTATGAGGATGGACCCTTCAATCAAAGTGAAGGTCATTATTGCTCAGATTCAGGCTTTGTATAACTACACAATTAGTTTATAGAAAAGCTTGGTTGGGAAAAAAATAAGGCCATCGAACAAATTTATTGCAATTGGGAAGAGTCTTACAATCAACTTTCCACGATGGTTATTAGTTATGCGAACGTTCTTTTGCTCCAGGAACCATTATTAAAATGGAAACAATCCCAGCTTATAATGAACATGGTTTGATAAATGGGATGACATCTTTCATAGACTATTTTTGGGTTACGTTCATGCCATATATTGCGTTTAAATTTTGACAAACCAATTGTGCAAGTGATTGGAACTTGGTTTATACGGAAAATATAAGGAAACTCTATTGGTAGCAGATTGCACAGGAATGAACGGACAATATCATTCCAATTGCTTATGTCTATGTGGAAGGTGAGGACAAAAAGAGGCTTGGAGTTTCTTTGAGAAATTTAGATCAACGTCATCCACATAGCCAACATTTGTTTGATTTTCAGGATAGACACGAATTATCAAAGTTGCTTTACAATATCTCAATAATGGGTGGCAACATCCTCCGTCAAAGCATGTGTTTTGCGTCCGACATATTGCACAAAATTTTGCAAGGGAATTTAAGGATAATGCTTTGAAGAACAATGTTATTTCTATGGGTAATACTTTAATTCTTACTTCTTATCATTAATTAAAAATTAAATTATGAAGTTTTATAATTAGTGTAATAATGCATTGTCTGT
>PGTU02015087.1:0-20781 GCA_002896215.2 Cicer echinospermum | reverse complement strand
CGTAGGAATTGCTAAGTGTTAGGTTGTGAACTTGATTAGGAATGACTTGAGTAAATGCATGAATTTTTTTGGAAAAACGATCAGGGAAATTCGTGAATTCCATCGATTTGGACATGAGTTGCAGGAAGTTCACCCATTTTAACCTAAGCGATTTGCTAAATCGATTGTATTAAATATATCTTCAAAATCTTTTAGGAAATCGATTTGGAATCGATTTGGCAGAGAGGAGGAACTCAGCAAAACTGCGAAATCGATTGGAAATCGATTTTGGCAACCCAAGGACTCATCAGAACTGACAAAATCGACTTAGAAATCGATTTGGTCATGCAGAAACTCAGCAGAACTGACCAAATCGATTTGGCAATCGATTTGCTCAGCAAAAGTACTTATTTTGAGTTAGATATCGGATTGCTCAATTGATTTATCAGTGCTTTGGTCAGTTATGTATTACTTGATGGTTTGAGAACTTCATTTTGAGCTCATTGTTAATTGGCAAGCATTATATGAACTTTTAGCATATGGAAAATCCTGTTAAGGTGCATGCTTAGTTGAAAAGTTGTTTTGAGCATTTAAAAACTTAATTGCTATGTGTTAACTGTTTATTTTCTGGTTGTGACCCTTTACAATTATTGTGGAAATCTGGGCTTTGCCCTCAGATGAGAGTCAGGAAGGTCCTACCGGTTCGTACCCTACGGACGGGAATGGTGATGGGAACGCTTGACTGCAGTTACGTTAGAGGATCTCACGGGGCGCGTGGATATTACTCAGGGTGTATAGCTTTTTGGCAGGATGATCAGATTAGGATGGTGTATAGGGACTGAGGGGTCCTTCTTTTTGGATTGGAGTATTTTTTTAGTTTGGAAAACTGTACTTCACTAATATTTAACAGTTTGACATCATCTTTGAATGGGGTTCCATGTACCATTTGGATGTTGTGTAAATGTTTTGGATTTATAATTGGAGAACTTTTCCGCTGCTTGTAAATTATAAATGATCTCACTTATTTATCCAAAGACATTTTTTATTTATTCCTGTTTTAACTTTTAATTACTTTTCCAAAAAAAAAAAAAAATATACCCTCGCTTGGAAAAACGGGGTGTTACACTTACTTTGGCCAAAGATCAAATGACTTAAATATTTATATATTGAGACTTTTGCACCTATCGAATGAACTACAATGAATACGAACTAAAACTGACGAAAAGAAACATATCAAAAACAAAAATTTCCTAAAATCTAAATCCAGTAAGACTTTTGCACTTATAGGTTGAATTACATTGATTAACAACTAAAATGGACCCAAAAAAAACCTAACAAATACCAAAACGTCCTAAAATTTTAATCCATTGTGTCTTTTGCACTTATTAGCCAACTTCATTGTTTTAGAAACAAAGTGGACTAGAATACACCTAACAAATAACAAAATGACCTAAAATTTATATCCATTTAGAATTATGCACTTATTTCATGAAATGTATTGATTGAAACCAAAATGGACTAGAATAGTCAAGGATCTTTAACCCAAAACCTCAACCATCAACCCTCAATTCTAAACCCTAAACCCAAAACCCAAAACCCAAAACCTAAAACCTAAAACCCAAAACCCAAAACCCAAAACCAAAAACCCTAATTCTCTAACCCTAAACTTAAACTCGAAACACCAATTCCTAAAACCTGAAACTTTAATTCCTAAACCCGAAACCCTAATTCCTAAACCCTAAACCCTAAACCCTTAAACCTAAACTTAGTAAAGACCACAAATGACCTTATATATTAACCCATTGAAACTATTCCAATTATTAGACAAACTACATTGAGTAAGAATCAAAATGAACAAGAATAGAACTCGTAAAGACCAAAATGACTAACAATATTAAAGCATTGAGACATTTACACTTATTGGAAAAACTAAAATGCACAAAAAGAATCATGTCAAAACCAAAATGGACTACAATAGACCTAGACCATTTAACCTAAACTTAAACCCGAAAACCTACTTCCTAAACCCGAAACACTAATTCCTAAACCCTAAACCATAAACCCCAAAGCCTTAACCCTAAACCCTAAATCCTAAACCCTAATCCCTTAATCCTACCCTTAGTAAAGACCACAAATGACCTAATATATTAATCCATTGAGACTTTTGCACTTATTGGACCAACTACATTGAGAAAGAATCAAAAGGACCTACAATATTAATGCATTGAGACTTTTGCACTTAATGGACGAACTACAATGAAAAAGAACTAAAATGGAAAAGTGAAACATATCAAAAACAACAATGACCTAAAATCCAAATCTAGTGACACTTATGCACTTATTCGACGAACTACATTGATTAAGAACTAAAATGGACTAGAATAGACATAGACCCATAAACCCTAAACCCTAATCTCTTAACCCAGTAAAGACCAAAATGACCTAAAATATTAATACATTGATACTTTAGCACTTATTGAACGAATTACAATGAATAAGAACTAAAACCGACAAAAAGAAACATATCAAAAACAAAAATGTTCTAAAATCTAAATCTAGTGAGACTTTTGCACTTATAGGTTGAGCTACAGTGATTAACAACTAAAATGGGCAAAAAAAAAATATAACAAATACCAAAATGACCAAAAATTTAAATCCATTGCGTCTGTTGCACTTGATAGCAAACTACATTGTTTTAGAAACAAAGTGGACTGAAATACACCTAATAAATAAAAAAATGACCTAAAATCTATTACCATTTTGAATTATGCACTTATTTCATGAAATGTATTGATTAAAACAAAAATGGACTAGAATAGACCTAGATCCTTAACTGTAACCCTAAACTCTCAATCCTCAACTCTAAACCCTAAACCCTAAACCCGAAACCCTAAACCCCATACCCTAAACCCTAAACCCTAAACCCTAAACCCTAAACCCTAAATCCTAAACCCTAAACCCAAAACACAAAACCCTAATTCTCTAACCCTAAACACTAATTCTTAAACATGAAACCCTAATTCCTAAACCTTAAACAATTAATCCTAAACTTAGTAAAGGCCACAAATGACCTAATATTTTAATCCATCGAGTCTTTTGCACTTATTAGACCAATTACATTGCGTAAGAATCAAAATGGACTAGAATAGACCTTGTAAAGACCAAAAGAACCTACAATATTAATGCATTAAGACATTTGCACTTAATGGATGAACTACAATGAATAAGAACTAAAATGGAAACAAGAATCATATCAAAAACAAAAATGACCTAAAATCCAAATCTAGTGACACTTATGCACTTATTCGACGAAGTACATTGATTAAGAACTCAAATTGACTAGAATAGACATAGACCCATAACCCTTAATCTCAAAAACAAAAATGTTTCAAAATCTAAATCAAGTGAGACTTTTTCCCTTATAGGTTGAGCTACATTCATTAGCAACTAAAATCGATAAAAAAAAATAACAAATTCCAAAATGACCAAAAATTTTAATCCATTGCGTCTCTTGCACTTGTTAGAAAACTACATTGTTTTAGAAACAAAGTGGACTAGAATACACCTAATAAATAACAAAATGACCAAAAATCTATAACAATTTAGAATACGCACTTATTTCATGAAATGTATTGATTAAAACAAAAATGGACTAGAATAGACCTAGATCCTTAATGATAACCCTAAACTGTCAACCCTCAACTCTAAACCCTAAACCCTAAACCATAAACCCTAAACCCTAAATCCTAAACGTTAAACGTTAAACGTTAAACCCTAGACCCAATACACAAAACCCAAAACCCTAATTCTCTAACCCTAAACATAAACCCTAAACACTAATTCTTAAACCAGAACCCTAATTCCTAAACCCTAAACACTTAATCCTAAACTTAGTAAAGACCACAAATGACCTAATATATTAATCCTTTGAAACTTTTCCACTCTTATTAGGCCAACTACGTTGCGTAAGAATCAAAATGGACTAGAATAGACCTCGTAAATATCAAAATGACCTACAATATTAATGCATTGAGACATTTTAACTTATTGGAAAAACTAAAATTGACAAAAAGAAACATATCAAAACCAAAATCGACTAGAATAGACCTAGACCCTTAACCCTAAACTTAAACCCGAAAACCTAATTCTTAAACCCGAAACCGTAATTCCTAAACTCTAAACTCTAAACCCTAAACCCTTAACCCTTAACACTTAACCGTTAACCCTTAACCCTTAACCTTAACCCTTAACCCTTAACCCTTAACCCTTAACCCTTAACCCTTAACCCTTAACCCTTAACCCTTAACCCTTAACCCTTAACCCTTAACCCTTAACCCTTAACCCTTAACCCTCAAATTTAAACCCTTTAACCTCACCTTAACCCTCAACCCTAACCTCAACCCTTAACCCTCAACCCTTTAACCTCAACCTTAACCTTTAACCCTTAACCCTTAACCCTTTAACCCTTAACCCTTAACTTAACCCTTAACCCTTAACCTTAACCTTAACCCTAACCCTTAACCCTTAACCCTTAAACCCTTAACCTTAACCCTTAACCTTAACCCTTAAACCTTAACCCTTAAACCCTTAAACCCTTAAACCCTTAACCCTTAACTAACCATTAATCCTTAACCCCTAACCCAAACCCTAACCCATTACCCTTACCTTAAACCCTAACCCCTTAACCCTTAAAGTGGACTAGAATAGACATAGACCCATAACCCTTAATCTCAAACTATAAACCCTAAACCCTAATCTGTTAACCTAGTAAAGACCAAAATGACCTAAAATATTAATACATTGATACTTTTGCACTTATTATACGAAATACAATGAATAAGATCTAAAATCGACAAAAGGAAACATATCAGAAACAAAAATTTTCTAAAATCTAAATTAAGTGAGACTTTTGCACTTATAGGTTGAGCTACATTGATAAACAACTAAAATGGACAAACAATACATAACAAATACCAAAATGACCAAAAAATTTAATCCATTGCGTCTGTTGCACTTGACAGCAAACTACACTGTTTTAGAAACAATGTGGACTAGAATACACCTAATAAATAACAAAATGACCTAATATCTATAACCATTTAGAATTATGCACTTATTTCATGAAATGTATTGATTAAAACAAAAATGGACTAGAATAGACCTAGATCCTTAACCGTAGCCCTAAACTCTCAACCCTCAACTCTAAACACACAACCTAACACCCTAAACCCTAATCCTTAAACCCTAAACCCATAACACAAAACCTTAAAACTCTAATTCTCTAACCTAAACAAAAACCCTAAACACTAATTCTTAAACCGGAAACCCTTATCCTAAACCTAAACCTTAAACACTTAATCTTAAACTTTAGTAAAGACCACAAATGACCTAATATATTAATCCATTGAGTCTTTTACAATTATTAAGACCAACTACATGAGTAAGAATCAAAATGGACTAGAATAGGCCACGTAAAGACCAAAATGACCTACAACCCTAAACCCTAAACCCTAAACCCAAAAACCCAAAACTCAAACTCTAAACCCTAAACCTAATCTCTTAACCTAATAAAGTACAAAATGACCTAAAATATTAATATATTGAGACTTATGTACTTATTCGACGAACAACATTGATTAAGAACCAAAATGGACTAGAATAACATAGACCTTAATCCTTAATCTAAAACCCTAAACCCTAACCATTCACCTAGTAAGAAGACCAAAATGAACCTAAAATATTAATATGTTGATTTTTACCCATTTTGACCCAAAAAATGGACTAGAATTTGACCAACCCTAACCCTAATCACTAAAATGGTCGAACTATATTTTTTAAGAAACAAAGTGGACTAGAATACACCTAATAAATAACAAAATGACCATAAAATCTATATCCATTTAGAATTGTGCACTTATTTCATGAAATATATAGATTAAAACCAAAATGTACTAGAATATACCTAGATCCTTTACCCTCCACCTAAACCCTCAACCCTAAACCCTAAACCATAAACCCTAAAACCAAAACTTTAAACCCTAAACCCTAAACCCAGAACCCAAATATATTAATCCTTTAAGACTTTTCCACTTATTAGACCAACTTCATTGAGTAAGATTCAAAATGGACTAATATAGACCTCGTAAAGACCAAAATGACCTACAATATTAATGCATTGAGACTTTTGCACTTATTGAACGAACTACAATGAATAAGAACTAAAACGGACAAGTAGAAACATATCAAAAGCCAAAATGTTCTAAAATCTAAATCTAGTGAGACTTTTGCACTTATAGGTTGAACTACATTGATTTACAACTAAAATGGACAAAAAAAAAACATAACAAATACCAAAACTACCTTAAATTTTAATTCGTTGTGTCTTTTGCACTTATTAGCAAACTACATTGTTTTAGAAACAAAGTGGACTAGAATACACCTAATAAATAACAAAATGACCTAAAATCTATATCCATTTAGAATTATGCACTTATTTCATGAAATGTATTGATTAAAACCAATATGGACAAGAATAGACCTAGATCCTTAACCTAAAACCAAAACCCTCAACCCTAAACCCTCAACCCTAAACTCTAAAACCTAAACTCTAAACCCTAAACCCAAAACCCTAATTCCTAAACCATAATTCCTAAACTATAAACACTAAACACTAAACGCTAAAACCCTTAATCCTAAACTTAGTAAAGACTAAAAAATGACCTTATATTAGTAATCCATTGAGACATATTCACATTATTAGACCAACTACATTGTGTAAGAATCAAAATGAACAAGAATAGACCTCGTGAAGAACAAAATAACCAATGAAAATAAGTTGCATTGAGACGTTTTACACTTATTGAAAAACTAAAATGGTAAAAAAAGAATTCATATCAAAACCAAAATGGACTAGAATAGACCTAGACCCATTACATTTAAACTTAAACCCGAAACCCTAATTCCTAATCCCGAAATGCAAATTCGTTAAACCCAAAACACTAATTCCTAAACCTAAATCCTAAACCCTAAACTTTAATCCTAAAACTTAGTAAAGACACAAATGACTAATATGTTAATCTGTGAGATTTTTCATTTAGACAAAAATAATTGAGTAAGAATCCTAAAGGACTAGAATAGACTCGTAAAAATCAAAATGACGTACAATATTAATACATTCAGACTTTTGCACTTAATGGAAGAACTACAATGAATAAGAACTAAAATGAACAAAAAGAAACATATCAAAAACAAAAATAACCTAAAATCCAAATCTAGTGACACTTATCCACTACATTGATTAAGAACCAAAATGGACTAGAATAGACCCATAACCTTTCATCTCAAATCCTACACCATAATCTTAAAATATTAGTAAAGTACAAAATGACCAAAAATATTAATATATTCAGACTTTTGCACTTATTCGACGAACTGTATTGATTAAGAACCAAAATGGACTAGAATAGTCATAGACCCTTAACCCTTAATCTTAAACCCTAAACCCTAACCATTCACCTAGTAAGAGACCAAAATGTCCTAAAATATTAATGCTTTGAGAATTTTGCCCATTTTGGATGAACTACAATGAATAAGAACTAAAACGGACAAAAAAAAACATATCATAAACCAAAATGTCCTAAAATCTAAATTAAGTGAGAGTTTTCCACTTATAGGTTGAACGACATTGATTAACAACTAAAATGGAAAAAAAATCACAAATACCAAAATGACCTAAGATTTTAACCTAGCGAGTCTTTTTGCAGTTATTATCTGAACTTCATTGTTTTAGAAGCAAAGTGGACTAGAATACACGTAGTAAATAACAAAATGACCTTAAATCTATATCCAATGTGAATTATGCACTTATTTCATGAAATACATTGATTAAAACAAAAATGGACTAGAATAGACCTAGACCCTTAACCGTAAACCTAAACCCAAGACCCTAAAACCTACACCCGAAACCCTTAACCCTAAACCGTAAACCCTAAACCATAAATCCAAAAGCCTATTGATACTTTTGCCCTTATTGGTTGAACTACATTGATTAACAAATAAAATGGACAAAAAAACAACACAAATAATAAAATGACCTTAAATATGATCTTCTTCACTTATTAGCACAAACTTAATCCATAGTAAATAAACATAATCCTAAAATTCTATATCCATGGTTATGCACTTATTTAGGAAAAATTACATTGAATTGAATACCAATCTAGATTAACGTAAACCTAAACCCTAAGTAACCTCTAGCCTAGAATTATTAATCCCTACACCTAACCCTCAGCTTAAATAAAGCCTAGTAAAACCAAAATAACCTAATATATTATCTGCTTGATACTTTTGCATATTCTCGCTTGACTACCAAGATTTTAATCTACAGAGTGTTTTGGCACTTATTGTACGAAAGTACCTTACTTTAAGAAACAGAGTGGACTAGAGAATTATCATGTACAAGGCAACATAAAATGACCTAAATTCTATATTCCATGTTAGAATTAATGCACTTATTTGATAGAGAATACATTGATTAAAACAAATATGGACCTAAATAGACCTAGACTTTAAACCTAAACCTAAACCCGAAACCTTAAACCTGAACCCTTAAGCCTAAACGTATACCCGAACCTACCCTAGACATCCATGTGAGAGTTTTGACACTTATTGGTACTGAAACTAGTTGATTAATAAATACAAAAAACCTCAACGATATAATAAAAATGAACCTTCCAAATATTTATCCATAGTTTTTTGCACTTACCAGTGCATTAGTAACAAAGTGGACTAGAATACACCTAGTAAATAACAAAATGACCTAAAATCTATATCCATTGAGAATTATGCACTTATTTTATGAAATACATTGATTAAAACCGAAATGGACCTAAACCCTTAACCGTAAACCTAAACCCTAAAATATGATCCATAAACCTGAAACCCTAACCCCAAAACCCTAAACCCAAAACGATAAACCTAGTAAAGACCACAAAAAACCTAATATATTATTTCATTGATACTTTTGCATATTTCGTTGATACCAAGATTTTAATCTAGGGAGTCTTTTTGCACTTATTATACGAAATACATCACTTTAGAACAAAATGGACTAGAATACATGTAGTAAGCAACAAAATAACCTAAATTCTATATCCATTTTGAATTATGCACTTATTTGATGAAATACATTGATTAAAACATATATGGACCATAATAGACCTAGACCCTTAACCCTAAACCTAAACACGAAACCCTACACCGTAAATCCTAAACCGTAAATCCTAAACCCTAAATCCTATTGAAAATTTTGCACTTATTGGTTGAACTACATTGATTAACAAATAAAATGAAAAAAAAAACATCACAAATAATAAAATGACCTTAAATATCAATCTATTAAGTCTTTTGCGCACTTATTAGACAAAACTACATTGTTTTTAGTAACAAAGGTGACTAGCATACACCTAGTAAATAACTAAATGACCTAAAATCTATATCCATTGAGAATTATGCACTATATCATGAAATACATAGATTAAAAACCAAAATGGACCTAAACCCTTAACCTTAAACCTAACCCTAAACCCTAAAATATAATCCCTAACCTGAAACCCTAACCCAAAACCCTAAACCCTAAAAAATAAACCTAATAAAGACCACAAATAACCTAATATATTATTTTGTTGATACTTTTGAATTTAATTGCCCAGCTATATTGTGTAAGAATCAAAATGGACTAGAATGGACCTTGTAACGATTTAAAATGGCCTACAATACTAATGCATTGGGACCTTTGCACTTATTATACGAAATACATTACTTAGAGCCCTATACCCTTAAACCCTAAATCTATACCCTATACCCTATACCCTGATCCCTATACCCTATACCCTATACCCTATACCTATACCCTATTACCCTATCCTAATACCCTATACCCTATACCCTATAACCTATACCTATACCCTATACCCCTAACCCTATACCTATACCTATACCCTATACCATCCTATACCTATACCTAATACCTATACCCTATCCTATAACCTTACTATACCTCATAACCTCCCATACCCATACCCATAACCCCATACCTATACCTATACCTAATCCTAAAACTAAACCAAACCTAGTAAAAACAAATGAGGTAAAATATTAATACCATTTTTGGAACTTTTGACTATTGGAGACTACATGAATAAGAACAAATGAACAACAAGAAAATCAAAAACTAAAATAAACACAATCTATAATCCAGTGAGATTTATTCACTTATTCGACGAATCTTACATTTATTAAGAACCAAAGTGGACTGAATAGATCTAGAACCTTAACCCTAATCTTAAAACCCTAAATCCCAAAACCTCAAACCCTAAATCCTAAATGAAGAGAACTAAAAACAAACAAAAAGCGATATATCAAACCAAATGTCCTCAAATCTAAATCAGTGGATTTTTGCACTTATAGTGATGAATACATTCATTAACAAAAAAATGGACAAACCAAACATAACAAATCAAAAAATGGCTAAAGCTTTAATCTATTGAGTCTTTTGCACTCATTTCAAGAACTACATGGTTTAGAAACCCAAAGTGGACTAGATACACACTAGTAAATAACAAAATGACCAAAAATCTACAGTCCCATTGTGCAATTATTCACTCGTATTCGTGAATACAATGATTAAAACCAAAATGACAGAATTAGACCTAGACCTTAAACCCTAAACCCTAAACTCAAATGCTTAACCTAAACCCAGAATGCTTAACCCTAAAACCCTAAACCTAGTAAAGACCACTAACGAGCAAAATATTAATCAATGAGACTTTGCACTTTATTGTTGAACTACAATGCGTAACACGAAAAATGACAAAAAAAACATAAACAATAATAAAAAGTACCTAAAATATTAATCTATTGAGTCTTTTGCACTCTATTAGACGAACTACATTAATTTAAACAGAGTGGACAGAATTACCCCAAGTAAATAACAAAAGTGACGTTTAAATCTATATCCATTGAGACTAATGCTCTTATTTCATGAAATACTTGATTAAAACCAAAGTCTAAAACCCTGAAACCCTAATCCCTAACCTAGTAAAAACCAAAATAACCTAAACTTTTAACGCATTTTGACTTTTGTAACTTATTAAACGAACTACAATGAATAAGAAATAAAATGTACAAAAAGAAAAATTCAATAAACCAAAATAAAAAAATCAAAATCCAGTGAGTCTTTTGTTCACTTATTTCACGAACTACATTAATTAGAATCAAAATGGACTGGAATAGATTTAGAATTTAATCCTAAACCCTAAATCCCAAAGCTCAAACCCTAACTCCTAAAATGAATATGAATTAACGTGGACAAAAAGAAAACATATCAAATACAAAATGTCCTCAAATCTAATCAAGTGACATTTTTGCACTTATAGGTTGAAATACATTGATTAAAAGCCAAATGGACAAAAAAAATATAACAAATTTCAAAAATGCCTAAAACTTTAATCTATATCCATTGAGAATTATGCACTTATTTTCATGAAATACAATGATTAAAAACAAAAATGGACTAGAATAGACCTAGACCTTAACCCTAAACCCTAAACCCTAAACCTCAAACGCTTAAACCCTAAACCTCAAACGCTAAACCCTAAAAACCCTAAACCCTAGTAAAGACCACAAATGAACTTAAATATTAATCAAATTGAAGACGGTTGCACTATTGGTCGAACTACATTGGTTAACAGCTAAAATGGACAAAAACATAGCAAATAATAAAATGACCTAAAATATTAATCTATTGAGTCTTTTGCACTTATTAAACGAACTAGATTAATTAAGAAAAAAAAGTGGACTAGAATACACCTAGTAAATAACAAAATGACCTAAAATCTATATCCATTGAGAATTATGCACTTATTTCATGAAATACATTGATTAAAACCAAAATAGACTAGAATAGACCTAGAGACCTTATCCCTAAACCTCTAACGCTTAACCCTAAACCTAAAACGCTAAACCGTAAAATCCTAAAACCTAGTAAAGACCACTAATGAACTAAAATATTAATCAATTGAGATGTTTGCACTTATTGGTTGAACTACATTGGTTAACAACTAAAATGGACAAAAAAAAACATAAATAATAAAATGGCCTAAAATATTAATCTATTGAGTCTTTTGCACATATTAAACGAACTACATTAATTTAGAAACAAAGCGGTCTAGATAACACCTATAAATAACAAAATGACCTAAAATCTATATCCATTGAGAATTATGCACTTATTTCATGAAATACATTGATTAAAACCAAAATGGACTAGAATAGACCTAGACCCTTAACCATAAACCTAAACCCTAAACACTAAACCCTAAACCTTGAACACTAAACCTAGTAAATACCACAAATGACCTAATATTTTAATCTAATGAGACTTTTTCACTTACTTGACCAACTACCTTGAGTAAGAACAAAAATGACCTAGTATAGACCTCATATATACCAAAAAAACCTACAATATTAATGTATTGATTGTTATACCCTTATTGGACGAACTACAATCAATAAGAACTAAAATGGACTGAAAGAAGCATATCAAAAACAAAAATGACCTAAAATCCAAATATGGTGACACTTATGCACTTATTCAACGAACTACATGGATTAAGAAATAAAATGGACTAGAATAGACCTAGACCTTTGAACCTTAACCTTAAACCCTAATCTCAAAACAATAAACCCTATACCTCGAACGCTTAACCTTAAACCCAAAACGCTAAACCCTAAAACCCACAACCTAGTAAAGACCACTAATGAACTAAAAAATTAATCAATTGAGACGTTTGCACTTATTGGTTGAACTACATTGGTTAACAACTAAAATGGACAAAAAAACATAACAAATAATAAAGTAACCTAAAATATTAATCTATTGAGTCTATTGCACTTATTAAACGAACTACATTAATTTAGAAACAAAGTGGACAAGAATACACCTAGTAAATAAAAAAATGATCTAAAATCTATATCCATTGGGAATTATGCACTTATTTCATGAAATACATTGATTAAAACCAAAATGGACTACAATAGACCTAGACCCTTAACCATAAACCTAAACCCTAAACCCTAAACCCTAAACCCTAAACCCTAAACCTTAAACCCTAAACCTTGAACCCTAAACCTAGTAAATACCACAAATGACCTAATATTTTAATCTATTGAGACTTTTTCACTTACTTGACCAACTACATTGATTAAGAATAAAAATGAACTAGAATAGACCTCGTATAGACCAAAAAAACGTACAATGTTAATGTATTGAGAGTTATACCCTTATTGGACGAACTGCAATGAATAAGAACTAAAATGGACATAAAGAAACATATGAAAAACAAAAATGACCTAAAATCCAAATATAGTGACACTTATGCACTTATTCAACGAACTACATGGATTAAGAAACAAAATGGACTAGAATAGACCTAGACCCTGAACCCTTAACCTTAAACCCTAATCCCAAAACTCTAAACCCTAAACCCTAAACCTTGAATGCTTAACGCTAAACCCAAAACGCTATACCTTAAAACCGTAAACCTAGTAAACACCTGTAATGACCTAAAATATTAATCAATTGAAACTTTTGCACTTATTGGTTGAACTACATTGGTTAACAACTAAAATGCACAAAAATAACATTACAATTAATAAAAAGACCTAAAATATTAATCTGTTGAGTCTTTTGAACTTATCAGACGAACTACATTAATTTACAAACAAAGTGGACTAGAATACACCTAGTTAATAACAAAATGACCAAAAATCTATATCAATTGAGAATTATGCACTTATTTCATGAAATACATTGATTAAAACCAAAATGGATTAGAATAGACCTAGACCCTTTAACTTAAACCTAAACCTTAAACCCTAAATCTAGTAAATACCACAAATGATCTAATATTTTTATCTATTGAGACTTTTGCACTTATTAGACCAACTACATTGAGTAAGAATAAAAATGGACTAGAATATACCTCGTATTGACCAAAATGACCTACAATAATAATGTATTAAAAGTTTTGCACTTATTGGAAGAACTACAATGAATAAGAGATAAAATGGACAAAAAGAAACATATCAAAAACAAAAGAGACCTCAAGTCTAAATCAAGTGACACTTAAGCACTTATACGATGAACTACATTGATAAAGAATCAAAATGAACTAAAATAGACCTTGACCCTTTACCCTTAACCATAAACCTTAAACCCTAAACAATAAATCCTAATCCCTTAACCTAAAATATTAATGTATTGAGACTTTAGAACTTATTCAACGAACACGAAACACTAATCCCTAGACCCTTAACCTTAAACCCTAATCCCAAAACACGAAACACTAAACCCTAAATTCAAAGGCTTAAGTAATTAAAGACAAACAAAGAATTAAATCAGGAAATTCCTTTGGATAAATAATTGAGTCATTACAATTTACAAGCAGCGGAAAAGTTTCTCCAATTATAAATCCAAAACATTTACACAACAACAAATGGTACATGGAACCCATTCAAAGAAGATGTCAAACTGACAATATTAGTATAAGTACAGTTTTCCAAACTAAAAATACTCCAATCCAAAAAGAAGGACACCTAGTCCCTATACATCATCCTAATCTGATCATCCTACCAAAAAGCTATACACCCTGAGTATCTCCACGCGCCCCGTGAGATCCTCCTAACGTAACTGCAGTCAAGCGTTCCCATCTCCATTCCCGTCCGTAGGGTCCGAACCGGTAGGACCGTCCTGACTCTCATCTGAGGGCAAAGCCCAGATTTCCACAATAATTGTAAAGGGTCACCAACCAAAAAATAACAGTTAACACATAGCAATTAAGTTTTTAAATGCCCAAAATAACTTTTCAACTAAGCATGCACCTTAACAGGATTTCCAATATGCGAAAGGTTTATACAATACTTTGCCAATTAAAAATGAAAGTAAAATGAAGTTCTCAATCTTCTAATTAACACATAACAATTCAAGACATGGATAAGTTAATGAGTAATCAATCATCTAACTCAAACTGAGGATTTTCACTGAGCCAATCAATTGGGAAATTGATTGGGGTGAAGGTTTTTAATGAAAACAGAATCCTGGGCTGAATCAATCGATTTGGCAATCGATTGAGTGAGTACTGAGCCCCCAGGTTTTAAGCCAATCGATTACCAAATCGATTTGGTCGAATATGGATGAGTCCCTGACTTAAGGCCCAATCGATTGGACAATCGATTTCGTAAATGATTTTTCGAAAACTGATTACAAAATCGATTGGCTAATCGATTTTGTCAATTTGGCCAAGTCCCTGTTTACCATCCAATCGATTGGGAAATCGATTTCCCTAATCATTTTTCCAAAAATTCATG
This sequence comes from Cicer echinospermum, assembly GCA_002896215.2. NCBI lineage: Eukaryota > Viridiplantae > Streptophyta > Magnoliopsida > Fabales > Fabaceae > Cicer > Cicer echinospermum. Next base: position 5,376 of record PGTU02015087.1, on the reverse strand, counting down.
AATTAACTCAAGTCATTCCTAATCAAGTCCACAACCTAACACTTAGCAATTCCTACGCGATTACCACGGCAATTGGGATCTCGATAACCATCATACTTACACCCAATAACCAACACATAACACTTAGCACCTTCAACGTAATTACCACGATAAATCAAAATTCAAATCACTCAATCATAAACTCAAATCACATACGACTCGCGTGCCAAGCACCCTAATGCAGTGCGTATATGCCAAAATGCATGGACTCGGAATTCCAAACCAAAACCCTCCTCGAAGGGACGTAAATCATAATTGTACCGCCTATCGCTGGCCAAAGTACCAATTACCGAGGTGCCACCTATCACAGGTCAGCACGATTTACTAAAATGCGTAAATCATAAACGTACCACCTATCACGGGTCAGTACAGTTTACCGAGGTGTCACCTATCACGGGTCAACACGATTTACTAAAAGAAAAGCGTGAATCGTAAACGTACCTCCTATCACAGACCAGTACTGTTTACCGAGGTGCCACCTATCACGGGTCAGCACAATTCACCAAAAACGTAAATCGTAAACGTACCACCTATCACGGGTCAGTACAGTTTAACAAGGTGTCACCTATCACTGGTCAACACAATTTACCAAAATGAAATGCATGAGCATACACAGACTCTATCCACAACAATCGTTAAGCAAATGCATATATTAAAAGATTCCCCATTTTTAATACCCATTTAACTTAAACGACTTTCACAGCAAACATTAAGTAACCAAGACATTAAGAGATTCCCCATTCTTAACGCCCAGTTAACTTAAACGATTTTCAAAACAACATTAAATAAAGAGATTCCCCATTCTTAATACCGATTTATCTTAATGATTTTCAAAACAAAATGTTAAGCAAACAGACATATTAAGGGATTCCCCATTCTTAATATACTTTTGACTTAAACGATTTTCACACAAAACATTCAGTAAACCAGACATTAAGAGATTCCCCATTCTTAATACTCATTTACTGAAACGATTTTCAAAAATGATAGTTAAGTAACCGAGACATTAAGAGATTCCCCATTCTCAACGCCCAGTTAACTTAAACATTTTCCTCAAACGCACATTAAGTAAACCGAGGTATTAACAGATTTCCCCATTTTTAATACTCGTTTAACTCTAAGGGTTTTCAAATTCCACAGAAACGAACTCAAACATACTCTCACATTCAAACCATAATTCACAACAAACACACCAATTAACAAACATCAAGTATGGACACGCCACATACAACGAACATAATTCAACACAACATGACACCCAAATGCATCAGACTTCATTTACTCATAGTTATACACAATGACTTCAAATTCATTTACCACGAAACATTCATCAATATAAACAAAACCTAACTCTAAGGTTTTACCCGTAACGCATTAGATTTGTTTTTCCCCAAACCGATACATTAAATCCTAACAAATTCCTTCCCACACAACCACAGATAAGTCCCTAATGCAAACTAGAAGTTTGGAAGGAGCCCTTACCTTAACGTTAGCTTTAACGTGGTTTTCCGGTACCGCGAGTAAAACCGGTAAAATCTTTGCTCGCAACGTCGCCTCCAAATTGGTCCCTAGCACCGTGGCGTGGTAGTGAGCAACTTTCCCTTCTAACTCTTCGCGAAATGAGCTTGGATCTAGAAGAAACGGAGAGGTTTGTTTTTTGGATCTCAAATACCGTTTTTCTTTGTTTTCGAATCAAAGAGGAAGAGTGGAGTTGCGAAATCCTTGTTTCTAACTCTCACCCAACCTTGGGTTACTAGTTTTGAAGAAAGGAAGCGACGAAAATGAAAACGGGAGAGAAGGAGGAAAAATGGGTCAGGGTGATCAGAGGGAAGAAGATGGAAAATTCGAATTTTCCTTCCTTTCTTTTTCTTTCATTTGTTTTTCCTTTCTTCCTTTTTCCTTCTTTCCTTTATATACTCTTTTCTTTTCCTTTTCCTTCCTTCTAGTTTTTCCTTTCTTTTTCCCCCCAAACAAACACATATATATATATAATAAATATAACTTAACAAATATCTCGAAAATATCTAGATATTTGTTAAATTACCATTTCATCCGTAACGCACTAAATTCTCCGTACAGGGTTCACCGCACTTAATTCAATTTATTTATCGACGAGAAATTCTAATCGGGCACCAAAATATCTTTTTGATTATAAAAAACTCCAAAATATTATTAACTTTGGCTAAAAAGCCTCTGAGCCAAAATCTAAAATACACCAAAAATACATAAATGGTACTTTAAAAATTATGGGTTTAGGGTTAAGGGTCTAGGTCTATTCCATTCCATTTTTGTTTTAATCAATGTATTTCATGAAATAAGTGCATAATTCTCAATGGATATAGATTTTAAGTCATTTTGTTGTTTATTAGGTGTATTCTCGTCCACTTTGTTACTAAAACAGTGTAGTTCGTCTAATAAATGCAAAAGACTTAATGGATTAAAATTTTAAGTTATTTTGGCTTCGTTATGTTTTTTTGTGTGTCCATTTTACTTGTTAATCAATGTTGTTCAACCAATAAGTGCAAAAGTCCCAATAGATTAATACTTTAGGTCATTAGTGGTTTTTAGTAGGTTTATGGTTCAGTGTTTAGGGTTTAGGGTATAGGGTCTAGTCTGTTTAGGTTCTTAATCAATGGAGTTCGTCGAATAAGTGCATAGGTCTTACTAATCTTAGATATTAGATCATTTTGGTTTTTGGTATGTTTCTTTTTGTCCATTTTAGTTCTTATTCATTGTAGTTCATCGAATAAGTTCAAAAGTCTCAATGCATTAATATTTTAGGTCATTTTGGTCTTTACTAGGTTAAGGGTTTAGGGTTTAAAGTTAAGGTTTAAAGGTCTAGGTCTATTATAGACTATATTTGTTCTAAATCAATGTAGTTCGTCGAATAAGTGCTTAAATCTCAAAGGATTCATATGTTGATCATTTTGGTTTTTGATATGTTTCAATTTGTCCATTTAAGTTCTTAGTCATTGTAGTTTATATCCTATATGTGAAAAAAGTCAAAATGCATTAATATTTTATGTCATTTTGGTCTTTCCTAGGTTAAGGGATTACGGTTTAGGTTTTAGGTTTTATGGTTTAGGGTTTAGCGTATAGGGTTTAAGGTTAAGGGTTAAGGGTCTAGGTCTATTTTAGTCCATCTTAGTTCTTATTCAATGTAGTTCGTGGAATAATTAATGTTTTTCATGAAATAAGTGCATAATTCTCAATGGATATAGATTTTAAGTCATTTTGTTATTAATTAGGTGTATTCTCGTCCACTTTGTTACTAAAACAATGTAGTTCGTCTAATAAGTTCAAAAGACTCAATGAATTAAAATTTAGGTCATTTTTTGCATTTGTTATGTTTTTTTTGTCCATTTTAGTTGTTAATCACTGTAGTTCAACCAATAAGTGCAGTCCCAATGGATTAAGACTTTAGGTCATTTGTGGTCTTTAGTAGGTTTAGGGTTTAGAGTTTGAGATTAAGGATTAAGGATTATGTTCTAGGGTCTATTCTTGTACGTTTTGGTTCTTAATCAATGGAGTTCGTCGAATAAGTGCATAAGTCTTACAAGATTTCGATATTTGGTCATTTTGGTTTTTGAAATGTTTCTTTTTGTCCTTTTTAGGTCTTATTCATTATAGTTCATCCAATAAGTTCAAAAGTCTCAATGCATTAATATTTTAAGTCATTTTTGGCTTTACTATGTTAAGGGGTTTAGGTTTATGGTTTACGGGTAAGGTTTAAAGGTCTAGGGATTAGGGTTTAGGGTTTAAGATTAAGGTTTAAAGGTCTAGGTCTATTATAGACCATTTTTGTTCTAAATCAATGTAGTTCGTCGAATAAGTGCTTAAATCTCAAAGGATTTATATTTTGGTCATTTTGGTTTTTGATTTGTTTCAAGTTGTCCATTTAAGTTCTTAGTCATTGTTGTTTATCCGATACGTTAAAAAGTCAAAAAGCATTAATATTTATATGTCATTTTGGTCTTTACTAGGTTAAGGGATTACAATTTAGGTTTTAGGTTTTAAGGTTTAGGGTTTAGCATTTTAATGGTTAAGGTTTAAGTGGTTCCAAGGACACAAAGGCTATGTTGTTGATGGTAACTAGAAGATGATGGGTATGGATGGATTAAAGTTAGACTAATAGGCGATTTTCAAGTAAAGATCTAAGTGGAGGACCTTTGTTAAGAAAAAGTATTAGATGTTGTCCTAGAAGATCTCAAATTGAGACTTGATGAAGTTTGATAATGTCAAAGAGATGTGAACATCATGGAATTGTTGAGAAGACGAGGCGTCCTTTTGGAATATCATTTTGGTGCTTAGGTGTCCAGGAAGAGGCTTGTATTGAAGTTAAGGGGGCACTGCACATTAGGGTGAATACTACCTTGGTTAGAAAAAGTACACTTTGAGGAATAGTCGATACCTTGAGGGGTAAGGTCGAACATTCACTACGCCAAAAATGACATTTAACAGCGCCCCTTTTACAGCGCTTGCTAAACACAAGCACTGTTGTAAATATATTTTTAAAAATAACGGAGCCTTTTACAGCGCTTTTGTTGACAAGCGCTGTAAAACAAGCGCTGTTGTAGGTCATATAACGTTTGCGCATAACGTTATAAGGCTTTTACAGCGCTTGTCAAAAAGCACTGTAAAATGAAGCGCTTTCGCGTATCAGTTACAGCGCTTTTTCACAAGCGCTGTTAAAAACATGCGCTTTCAAATATTTGAACTACCTAATACAACGCTTTTTTCACAAGCGCTGTAAAATACATGCATTGAATTTAACTACCTATTACAACGCTTTTTTCACAAGCGCTGTAAACTACATCTTTCAAATAATTATATACGTTGGAAAACCTCATATCCTCTACATCTTTCAAATAATTATATACGTTGGGAACCCTAATATCCTCTACGTACTGTGCGGCCATCTACGTTGTCTCAGGTATTTTTTACACATGATCTGTTATGTTTTGTTATATATATATAAATCTACTAAAAATTGTTATATATATATATATATATTATATATATATATTAAATCTCTTCTACACATGATCCGTTATGTTTTGAAATTGTCAAAAATTGTCAAAAAACTCATACCACATGATATGTTCTGTTTTGAAATTGTTAGTTGATATTGGTTTCTTTTTGAAACTTGTTGATATGTTTATGAAAGCTTATTATTTTGTAATGCATTTATATAGGTGGTATAATATGGGATAGGAAATGGATGTCAGCCAATCGATTGTCAAAAGAGTATGAAATTGGAGTTAAGGAGTTTGTTGAGTTTGCAGTGAAGAATGAAAAAGATCCAAATAGAGTAGTTTGTCCTTGTTTAAAATGTTA
>PGTU02015084.1:0-15179 GCA_002896215.2 Cicer echinospermum | reverse complement strand
CTTGCTCTCCAATTCTCCAAGTCGCATCTCCAGTTAATTGGGTTCCAATCACCTTGACCAACGAAACCTAATCCCTTGGTCCTCAATCGCCCTTATACTTTCCTGTCCTCAATTCCTCACAGGTGGTACTATCGAATGTTCAAGTATTCACTTCAGTTTGGATTGTGTCCTGGTTTCGATCAACAGATCGATGGATCTGCAAGATATTTCCTCCAACTGTGATACATGAAACCACGTCATGAATGTTGGACAGTAAATCGGAGGCAATGCAATCCCGATAAGCAACAGCCCAATTCGTGCAGAAATCTGATATGGTTCCAATGATTGCGGAGTCACACTTCTTTGATTTCAATGCCTAATTCACTCCGTAGTAGGTTGTGACTCTCGGAATTACTGGTCACCACTATTCGAATTCTAAAGTTCTGCGACGCTGGTCCGCGTAACTCTTCTGACGACTTTCGTGAAGTCTTCATTTTCTCCTTGATTTTCCTTACCTTACTGTAGTCTGTTGCATCATCTCTGGTCGACGATCATATTTCCACCGTCTTATACCAACACAAGGGCGTTTGACACTTGCGCCCATATAAAGTCTCATCTGGAGCCATTCCAATACTTGCGTGGAAACTATTGTTTGTTAGGTGAACTCAATCTATAGCTTCGTTCCGAAATGCTTCGTGCAATGCTCCCCAAAGATGTGATGTGAACTTCGATCACGGTCTGATACACAATACCGATGGTACTCCATGTAATCTCTAAAGGTTTGCACACACCAACAGGTCGCTGATGTTCACCTTGTACGGTAACATCCATCTAGTACCAAACCTAAACACTAAGTATGACGCCTCGACAACATTGAGTACAATGTATCATTACCTAATGATAGGGCTTCCCATCCATATCAAGAATGATCTTGGGGTTATTGTAGAGGTAAACAATCAATAAAATCGGAATCCTACTCTGAATGGTTATTTGACAAAGTAAACATGCATATCATTACTGTCAAAGTCTAGCAGTAAAGTAGACACGATAACTTGAAACGATTTACATAATCCATAGCAATGAAGGGATGGGTTGCCCTGAATCAGAAAGTGTAGTTAGGGGTTACCTGTAATCGCACAGTCATATTGAATCATATTCGCTAGATAAATTTCCAACTTCAGCATTGACGCACAATATAATATGTCCTCTAGCAGTAGGAAGAGTAATCTACGCTACATTCACCATTGGTTCACCTCGGAGCTTGCAATTCCTTGCAAAGTGCCTCTGGTTTAGGCAATTGTAGCAAGTAGTACTTTTAAAAGTACAAGCATAAGCATAAGTCCCTCTTCCTCCACATCGGAACAATCGTATACCTTGTCCATTTGCTCCCAAAGTCTTGGTTCCCTGGGTTATCAGTCCCTCCGTTGTTATCACGTGGTCGATTATAATGTTTGACAACTGTGTTTTCCCTTGTTCTGATACTTCACGCCGACTAGGTTCCTCCTGAGTTAAAATTCTCTCCTCGGTAGCTCTTCTTATTCTTCATATTCCTCAACTTCTCTCTACATTTTCCACAAGAAATTTGGAACACGTTGAAATTCCCAAGGGTAAGACAAAAGTCTTGATCTCACACTTTTGTCCGTCTTGGAAACGATGACACCAGAACGGCTCGTCAATCTCTTCACGGAAAAATCTGAACTGCCTTGATAATGAAATGCCAATACTAAGCAGCATATTCGTCCACGGTCATGTCCCCTGATGTAGTTTCAGGAAATATCATCACCACAGTCTAGTCCTGGTACTCGATCGGGAAGTATTTGTCTAAAAACTTCCCTTTGAAGATTCCCAATTTACCTCCTCGTGAGCTGATCTCATCAACAACTTGTACGCCTCCACCAGTACTCAACATCTCCTAGTAGCATATAAGTGGCATAATTGACCCTCACTCCCGCACTGACAGTTGATCATGTCGAAGATCTCTCCACTTCTTGGATCCATTGATCCGCTTTCTCTGAATCCTCAGCCCCTCAAACTTGGGGAGGATTGTACACGACGAAAGTCCTTTAATCCTCTTGGACTCTGCAGCACGGATCTCTCTTCCCCTCTTTTGAGATCACGTTGAGTCTTGGCAGCAGTCTGTGCAGCAACAGAAGCAGCCAGGTTATCATAGCCTCCGCATCGGTCATCATGCCCTATTGACATTGCTCTCGGGACGTCATTTGCTTGGCAGCATGGTTTATCCTATAAAACCATCATCAAGTAGAGTCTTAACACTACAAATAATTCTAAGAATAACTTCCGACCGATCAGCACATAATAATTATTATGAACTTGACAACTCGAACCACCTAAACGACACATGATCAGCAACAACTCCTAACTACAATCTAGAACTAGAGGTTCCACAACCCCCAAGAAACCAAACCAAAGCTCTGATACCCACAATGTAACAACCCGTTTTTCAAAGCGTGAGTGTATTTTTTTTTCACAAAAGGAATTAAAATAAAACAGGAAAATAAATAAGGTAACACACGTTTGGATAAATATTTAAATCGTAATACAACGACAAATAAGTCAATAGAATTTACGAGCAGCGGAAAATTCTTAATCCATGAATTCAAAATATATATACTAACAAAGTAGTACAGCCTTCCAGTTTAAAATAAATGCAACCCAAAAGAAAGAAATCCGTTCCCTCTGTGACGACCTAGTCTGATCATTTTACAAAACTACTAACACCTTGAGTGATCCTCCACGCGCCCCGTGAGATCCTCCTAACGTAGCTGCAGTCAAGCGTTCCCATCTCCATTTCCGTCCGTAGGGTACGAACCGGTAGGATCGTCCTGACTCTCATCTGAGGGCAAAGCCCAGATTTCCACTATAATTGTAAAGGTCACCAACCGAAAATAACAGTTAACACATAACTTTTAAGTTTTAAATGCTAAAAATAATTTTCAACTAAGCATGCACCTTATCAGGATTTTCAATATGCGAAAAGTTCATACAATACTTTGCCAATTAAAATGAAAGCAAAATGAAGTTCTCAATCCCCTAATGAAAACATAAGAAATCAAGACATGGATAAGTTAATGAGTAATCAAACATCTAACTCAAACTGAGGATTTTCACTGAGCCAATCGATTGGGAAATCAATTGGGGTGAAGGATTTTAATGAAAACAGAATCCTGGGCTGAAATCAATCGATTGGGAAGTCGATTGAGTGAGTACTGAGCCCCCTGTTTTAGCCAATCGATTTCCAAATCGATTTGGTCGAATATGGCTGAGTCCTTGACTTAAGGCCCAATCGATTGGGCAATCGATTTCTTAAAGGGATTTTTGAAAACTGATTACGAAATCGATTGGCTAATCGATTTTGTCAATTTGGCCAAGCCCCTGTTTACCCATCCAATCGATTGGGAAATCGATTTCCCTGTGTATTCTTTAAAAATTCATAACTAATCAATCACATTCATACATAATCTCAAATCCTAACACTTAGCACTGATAACGCAAATCGCTACAACATCATTAGTTTCGAAATAGTATTTGCAAGCAAACATGTTATCACCAAATTCAAAACATAACACTTACATTTATAACACCATTAATAACAACATCATGGGATTCAAAATGGTATTGCAATCCAACATGTTATCACCAAATTCCAAAACATAACACTTATAACACAATTACTACACATACCAAATGAACCAACAATTCACAATTTAACAGGGTGTAGTCTCTCACGGACAAACACCTGTGCAGTCTCTCACGGACAAACACAATTCCCTCAGGAACGTAAGTCGTAAACGTACCACCTATCACGGGTCAGTACTGTTTACCGAGGTGCCACCTATCCTGGGTCAGCACAACTTACCAAACGTAAATCGTAAACATACTGTCTATCACGGACCCGTACCGTTTACCAAGGTGCCACCTATCGCGGGTCAGCACGATTTACCAAAACATACATAAGTGAACGAGACATTAAGAGATTCCCCGTTCTTAATTCTTGTAAGACCCGTAATTTTTAAAGTACCCTTTTATGTATTTTGGTATATTTTGGATTTTGGCTCGGAGGCTTTTAAGCCAAAGTTAATAATATTTTGGAGTTTTCTAATCAAAAAGATATTTCGATGCCAATTAGAATTTCTCATCGATAAATAAATTGAATTTAACTGCGGAAAATACTTTACGGTTAATTTAAGGCGTTTCGGGTGAAACGGTAATTTAATAAATATCTAGATTTTGAGATATTTGTTAAGTTATATTTATTATATTTTATATATGTTTGTTTGGAGGGAAAAAGAAAGGAAAACTAGAAGGAAGGAAAAGGAAAGAAAATAGTATATAAAGGAAGGAAGGAAAAAGGAAGAAAGGAAAAAGAAAGGAAGAAAAAGAAAGGAAGGAAAATTAGAATTTTCCATCTCCTTCCTCTGTTCGACCGCGAAGCTTTTCCCTCCTTTCTCCCATTTTCAGTTTCGTCGCTTTTCTTTCTTCAAAACTAGTAACCCAAGGTTGGGGGAGAGTTAGATCAAGGTTTTTGCAACTCCATTCTTCCCCTTTGTTTCGAAAACGAAGAAAAACGGTTTTTGAGATCCAAACACAAACCTCTCCGTTTCTTCAAGATCCAAGCTTCGTTTCGCGAAGAGTCAGAAGGGAAGGTTGCTCACTACCACGCTACGGTGCTAGGGGACCTATTTGGAGGCGAAGTTGCGAGCGGAGATTTTACCGGAATTACTCACGGTACCGGAAACGTCCGTTAAAGCTAACGTTGAGGTAAGGGCTCCTTCCAAATTTCTAGTTTGCATTAGGGACTTATCTGTGTTTGTGTGGAAACGAGTTTTGTTAGGATTGGAGTATCGTCTTGGGAAAAATGAATTTACCTCACGTATGTAAGATTTTGAATAAATGAAATTTATTATGTTAATGTGTGTTCGTCGTATTTGGCATGTTCAAACTTGATGTTTATTGATTGATGTGTTTTGGTGTGAATTATGAATTGAATGTGAGAATTTGTTTGAGTTTGTTTTGTGTGGAATTTGAAAACCATTAAGTTAAATGAGTATTAAGAATGGGGAATCTCTTGATGTCTTATTTACTTAATGTGGGTTTGTTTGTGAAAAATCGTTTAAGTTGACTGGGCGTTAAGAATGGGGAATCTCTTAATGTCTCGGTTACTTAATATTTTTTTTTGAAAAACCGTTTAAGTTAACTGGGCGTTAAGAATGGGGAATCTCTTAATGTCTCGGTTACTTAATATTTTGTTTTAAAGAAAAATCGTTTAAGTTAACTGGGCGTTAAGAATGGGGAATCTCTCTTAATGTCTCGGTTACTTAATATTTTGTTTTGAAAACCGTTTAAGTTAACTGGGCGTTAAGAATGGGGAATCTCTTAATGTCTCGGTTACTTAATATTTTGTTTTAAAGAAAAATCGTTTAAGTTAACTGGGCGTTAAAGAATGGGGAATCTCTTAATGTCTCGGTTACTTAATATTTTGTTTTGAAAACGTTTAAGTTAACTGAGCGTTAAGAATGGGGAATCTCTTAATGTCTCGGTTACTTAATATTTTGTTTTGAAAATCGTTAAGTTAAATGAGAATTAAGAATGGGGAATCTCTTAATGTCTCGTTTATTTATGTGTGTTTCGGTAAGTTGTGCAGACCCGGGATGGGTGGCACCTCGGTAAACAGTACGGACCCGTGATAGGTAGTACGTTTACGACTTACGTTCCTGAGGGAATTGTGTTTGGTAAGTTGTGCAGACCCGGGATAGGTGGCACCTCGGTAAACAGTACGGACCCGTGATAGGTAGTACGTTTACGACTTACGTTCCTGCGGGAATTGCGTTTGTCCGTGAGAGACTGCGCAGGGGTTTGTCCGTGAGAGACTACGCCCTGGTTTAAGTTAGATGAGAATTAAGAATGGGGAATCTCTTAATGTCTCGTTACTTATGTGTGTTTTTGGTAAATCGTGCAGACCCGTGATAGGTGGCAACTTGGTAAACGGTACGGGCCCGTGATAGGCAGTACGTTTACGATTTACGTTTGGTAAGTTGTGCAGAATCGGGATAGGGTGGCACCTCGGTAAACGGTACGGACCCGTGATAGGTAGTACGTTTACGACTTACGTTCCTGAGGGAGTTGTGTTTGTCCGTGAGAGACTGCACAGGTGTTTGTCCGTGAGAGACTACACCCTGTTAAATTGTGAATTGTTGGTTCACTTGGTATGTGTATTAATTGTGTTATGAGTGTTATGTTTTGGAATTCGGTGATAACATGTTTGCTTGCAATACCATTTCAAAACCCATGATGTTGTATTAATTGTGTTGAAAATGCTAAGTGTTATGTGTTGATTGTTGTGTGTAAGTATGATGGTTATCGAGATCCCAATTGCCGTGGTAATCGCGTAGGAATTGCTAAGTGTTAGGTTGTGAACGTGATTAGGAATGACTTGAGTAAATGCATGAATTTTTGGAAAAACGATCAGGGATATCGATTTCCCAATCGATTGGATGAGTTGCAGGAAGTTCACCATTTTGACCTAATCGATTTGCCAATCGATTGTATAAATATATCTTTCAAAATTTTTTAAGAAATCGATTTGGAAATCGATTGGCAGAGAGGCAGGAACTCAGCAAAACTGCCGAAATCGATTTGGAAAATCGATTTGGCAACCCCAGGGACTCATCAGAACTGACACAATCGACTTAGAAATCGATTTGGTCATGCAGAAACTCAGCAGAACTGACCAAATCGATTTGGCAATCGATTTGCTCAGCAAAAGTACTTATTTTGAGTTAGATAATCGATTTCTCAATTGATTTATCAATGCTTTGGTCACTTATGTATTACTTGATGGTTTGAGAACTTCATTTTGAGTTCATTGTTAATTGACAAGCATTATATGAACTTTTAGCATATGGAAAATCCTTTTAAGGTGCATGCTTAGTTGAAAGGTTATTTTGTGCATTTAAAACTTAAATGTTATGTGTTATCTGTTATTTTCGGTTGGTGACCTTTACAATTATTGTGGAAATCTGGGCTTCGCCCTCAGATGAGAGTCAGGACGATCCTACCGATTCGTACCCTACGGACGGGAATGGAGATGGGAACGCTTGACTGCAGCTACGTTAGGAGGATCTCACGGGGCGCGTGGAGATTACCCAGGGTGTTTAGTTGTGTTGAAATATGATCAGATTAGGTTGACATAGAGGGATCAGATGTCTTTCTTTTGTATTGTATTTATTTTAAAATGGAAGACTGTACCTATACTAATATTGTCAGCTTGACATGTTATTTTCAATGGGTTACATGTACTTTTGTTGTTGTGTAAATGGTTTGGATTTATAATTGGAGTGACTTTTCCGCTGCTTGTAAATCATAATGACTCAATTATTTATCCAAAGACATTTTCTTGTTTATTTCTCTGTTTCAGTTTAATTTCTTTTAAAAAAAAAATATACCCTCGCTTTGAAAAACGGGGTGTTACATTGTGGTATCAGAGCTTTGGTTTGGTTTTCTTTGGGGGCTGTGGAACCTTGGTTCTAGATTGTAGGTTACGAGTTGTTGTCTGATCATGTGTCGGTTTAGGTGGTTTAAGTTGTCAAGTTCATAATTTTATTATGTGCTGATATGGTCGGGAGTTATTCTTAGAATTATTGAAGTAGTGTTTAAGACTCTACTTGATGATGGTTTTATAGGGAAACCATGCTGCCAAGGAGGAATGACGTCCCGAGAACCAATGCCAGTAGGAATGATCGAATGGCAGAGGCTATGAATAACATGGCTGCTTCTGTTGCTGCACAGACTGCTGCCAAGACTCAACGCGATCTCGAAAAGAGGGGAAGAGAGATCCGTGCTGCGGAGTCAAGAGGATTAAAAGACTTTCGTCGTTACAATCCTCCCAAGTTTGAGGGGACTGAGAATTCAGAGAAAGCAAGTCAATGGATCCAAGAAATGGAGAAGATCTTCGAAATGATTAACTGTCAGGCGGGAGTGAGGGTCAACTATGCCACTTATATGCTACTAGGAGACGCTGAGTACTGGTGGAGGAGTACAAGGTCGTTGATGAGATCAGCTCACGAGGAGGTGAACTGGGAATCTTTCAAAGGGAAGTTTTTCGACAAATACTTCCCGATGAGTACCAGGACTAGACTGGGTGATGATTTCCTGAAACTACATCAGGGGAACATGACGTGGGCGAATATGCTGCTAAGTTTGAATCACTATCAAGGCATTTCAGATTTTTCCGTGAAGAGGTGGACGAGCCATTCTTGTGTCATCGTTTCCAAGACGGACTAAAGTATGAGATTCAAGAGTTTGTCTTACCCTTGGGAATTCAACGTTTCCAGGTTCTTGTGGAAAAATGTAGAGAAGTTGAGGAGATGAAGAATAAGAGAGCTAGCCGAGGAGGGAATTTTAACTCAGGAGGACCTAGTCGGGCGAAGTATCAGAACAAGGGAAAACAGGTTGCTAAATTTTATAATCGACCACATGATAACAATGGGGGACGGGATAACCAGGGAACCAAGACCTTGAGAAGCAAGTGGGACAAGGCATACGATGTTTCCGATGTGGAGAAGAAGGACATTATGCTTATGCTTGTACCTTTGACAGTACTACTTGCTACAATTGCCATAAACCAGGGCACTTTGCAAGGAATTGCGAGGCTCCGAAGGCGGAACCAATGGTGGATGTAGCTAGGATTACTCTTCCTACTGCTAGAGGACAGGTGTATTGCGTCGGCGCTGATTTATCTAGCGATCTGATTCAATATGACTGTGCGATTACAGGTAACCTCTTAACTACACTTTCTGATTCGGGGGCAACCCATTCCTTCATTGCTATGGATTATGTAAATTGTTTGAAGTTGTCCGTGTCTACTTTACTGCTAAGACTTTGACAGTAAATTATGCATGTTTACTTGTCAAATAACCATTCAGAATAGGGACTTCTCGATTAATTTGAGTGTTTACCTCTACAGTAACCCAAGATCATTCTTGATAGGAATGGGAAGCCCTATCATTGGTTAATGATACATTGTACTCAATGTGTCGGCGTCATACCTAGTGTTTAGGTTTGGTACTAGGTGGATGTTCCGTACAAGGTGGAACATCAGCGACCTGCTGGGGTGTTGCGACCTTTAGAGATTACATGGAGTACTATCGAGTATTGTATCAGACCGTGATCCGAAGTTCACATCACATTTTTGGGAGCATTGCACGAAGCCTTCGGAACGAGGCTATGATTGAGTTCACCTACAACAAATAGTTTCCACGCAAGTATTGGAATGGCTCCAGAGGAGACTTTTGTGGGCGCAAGTGTCAAACGCCCTTGTGTGGGTATAAGGACGGTGAAAATATGATCGTCGGACCAGAGATGGTGCAACAGACTACAGCTAAGGTAAGGAAAATCAAGGAGAAAATGAAGACTTCACAAGGTCGTCAGAAGAGTTACGCGGACAAGCGTCGCAGACTGTTAGAATTCGAATAGGGTGACCATGTATTTCCGAGAGTCACACCTACTACGGGAGTTGGTAGGGCGTCAAGATTGAAGAAGTTGACTCCGAAATTCATTGGACCATGTCAGATTTCTGCACGAATTGGGCCTGTTGCTTATCGGATTGCATTGCCTCCGATACTGTCCAACATTCATGACGTGTTTCCTATATCACAGTTGAGGAAATATCTTGCAGATCCATCGCATGTGATCGAACCAGACACAATCCAACCGAAGGATAACTTGACATTCGAAGTACCACCTGTGAGGATTGAGGACAGGAAGATTTAGCGATTGAGGACCAAAGATGTTCGTTGGTCAAGGTGATTTGGAACCCAATTACTGGAGAGGTGACTTGAGAATTGGAGAGCAAGATGAGAGAACAACACCCAGAGCTAATTATCGACGCATAGTTTCGAGGACGAAACTAATTTTAGGGGGGGAGTAATGTAAGACCCGTAATTTTAAAGTACCCTTTTATGTATTTTTTGGTATATTTTGGATTTTGGCTCGGAGGCTTTTAAGCCAAAGTTAATAATATTTTGGAGTTTCTAATCAAAAAGATATTTCGATGCCAATTAGAATTTCTCATCGATAAATAAATTGAATTTAACTGCGGAAAATACTTTACGGTTAATTTAAGGCGTTTCGGGTGAAACGGTAATTTAATAAATATCTAGATTTTGAGATATTTGTTAAGTTATATTTATTATATTTATATATGTTTGTTTGGAGGGAAAAAGAAAGGAAACTAGAAGGAAGGAAAAGGAAAAGAAAATAGTATATAAAGGAAGGAAGGAAAAAGGAAGAAAGGAAAAAGAAAGGAAAGAAAAAGAAAGGAAGGAAAATTAGAATTTTCCATCTCCTTCCTCTGTTCGACCGCGAAGCTTTTCCCTCCTTTCTCCCATTTTCAGTTTCGTCGCTTTCTTTTCTTCAAAACTAGTAACCCAAGGTTGGGGGAGAGTTAGATCAAGGTTTTTGCAACTCCATTCTTCCCCTTTGTTTCGAAAACGAAGAAAAACGGTTTTTGAGATCCAAACACAAACCTCTCCGTTTCTTCAAGATCCAAGCTTCGTTTCGCGAAGAGTCAGAAGGGAAGGTTGCTCACTACCACGCTACGGTGCTAGGGGACCTATTTGGAGGCGAAGTTGCGAGCGGAGATTTTACCGGAATTACTCACGGTACCGGAAACGTCCGTTAAAGCTAACGTTGAGGTAAGGGCTCTTCCAAATTTCTAGTTTGCATTAGGGACTTATCTGTGTTTGTGTGGAAACGAGTTTTGTTAGGATTGGAGTATCGTCTTGGGAAAAATGAATTTACCTCACGTATGTAAGATTTTGAATAAATGAAATTTATTATGTTAATGTGTGTTCGTCGTATTTGGCATGTTCAAACTTGATGTTTATTGATTGATGTGTTTTGGGTGTGAATTATGAATTGAATGTGAGAATTTGTTTGAGTTTGTTTTGTGTGGAATTTGAAAACCATTAAGTTAAATGAGTATTAAGAATGGGGAATCTCTTGATGTCTTATTTACTTAATGTGGGTTTGTTTGTGAAAAATCGTTTAAGTTGACTGGGCGTTAAGAATGGGGAATCTCTTAATGTCTCGGTTACTTAATATTTTTTTTTTGAAAAACCGTTTAAGTTAACTGGGCGTTAAGAATGGGGAATCTCTTAATGTCTCGGTTACTTAATATTTTGTTTTTAAAGAAAAATCGTTTAAGTTAACTGGGCGTTAAGAATGGGGAATCTCTTAATGTCTCGGTTACTTAATATTTTGTTTTGAAAACCGTTTAAGTTAACTGGGCGTTAAGAATGGGGAATCTCTTAATGTCTCGGTTACTTAATATTTTGTTTTAAAAAGAAAAATCGTTTAAGTTAACTGGGCGTTAAGAATGGGGAATCTCTTAATGTCTCGGTTACTTAATATTTTGTTTTGAAAACCGTTTAAGTTAACTGGGCGTTAAGAATGGGGAATCTCTTAATGTCTCGGTTACTTAATATTTTGTTTTGAAAATCGTTAAGTTAAATGAGAGTTAAGAATGGGGAATCTCTTAATGTCTCGTTTATTTATGTGTGTTCTGGTAAGTTGTGCAGACCCGGGATGGGTGGCACTCGGTAAACAGTACGGACCCGTGATAGGTAGTACGTTTACGACTTACGTTCCTGAGGGAATTGTGTTTGGTAAGTTGTGCAGACCCGGGATAGGTGGCACCTCGGTAAACAGTACGGACCCGTGATAGGTAGTACGTTTACGACTTACGTTCCTGCGGGAATTGCGTTTGTCGTGAGAGACTGCGCAGGGGTTGTCCGTGAGAGACTACGCCCTGGTTTAAGTTAGATGAGAATTAAGAATGGGGAATCTCTTAATGTCTCGTTTACTTATGTGTGTTTTGGTAAATCGTGCAGACCCGTGATAGGTGGCAACTTGGTAAACGGTACGGGCCCGTGATAGGCAGTACGTTTACGATTTACGTTTGGTAAGTTGTGCAG
Source organism: Cicer echinospermum (assembly GCA_002896215.2). Classification (NCBI taxonomy): domain Eukaryota; kingdom Viridiplantae; phylum Streptophyta; class Magnoliopsida; order Fabales; family Fabaceae; genus Cicer; species Cicer echinospermum. Next base: position 3,207 of record PGTU02015084.1, on the reverse strand, counting down.
AATCGGGATAGGTGGCACCTCGGTAAACGGTACGGACCCGTGATAGGTAGTACGTTTACGACTTACGTTCCTGAGGGAGTTGTGTTTGTCCGTGAGAGACTGCACAGGTGTTTGTCCGTGAGAGACTACACCCTGTTAAATTGTGAATTGTTGGTTCACTTGGTATGTGTATTAATTGTGTTATGAGTGTTATGTTTTGGAATTCGGTGATAACATGTTTGCTTGCAATACCATTTCAAAACCCATGATGTTGTATTAATTGTGTTGAAAATGCTAAGTGTTATGTGTTGATTGTTGTGTGTAAGTATGATGGTTATCGAGATCCATTGCCGTGGTAATCGCGTAGGAATTGCTAAGTGTTAGGTTGTGAACGTGATTAGGAATGACTTGAGTAAATGCATGAATTTTGGAAAAACGATCAGGGATATCGATTTTCCAATCGATTGGATGAGTTGCAGGAAGGTTCACCATTTTGACCTAATCGATTTGCCAATCGATTGTATAAAATATATCTTTCAAAATTTTTAAGAAATCGATTTGGAAATCGATTGGCAGAGAGGCAGGAACTCAGCAAAACTGCCGAAATCGATTTGGAAATCGATTTGGAACCAGGGACTCATCAGAACTGACACAATCGACTTAGAAATCGATTTTGGTCATGCAGAAACTCAGCAGAACTGACCAATCGATTTGGCAATCGATTTGCTCAGCAAAAGTACTTATTTTGAGTTAGATAATCGATTTCTCAATTGATTTATCAATGCTTTGGTCACTTATGTATTACTTATGGGTTTGAGAACTTCATTTTGAGTTCATTGTTAATTGACAAGCATTATATGAACTTTTAGCATATGGAAAATCCTTTTAAGGTGCATGCTTAGTTGAAAGGTTATTTTGTGCATTTAAACTTAAATGTTATGTGTTATCTGTTATTTTCGGTTGGTGACCTTTACAATTATGTGGAATCTGGGCTTCGCCCTCAGATGAGAGTCAGGACGATCCTACCGATTCGTACCTACGGACGGGAATGGAGATGGAACGCTTGACTGCAGCTACGTTAGGAGGATCTCACGGGGCGCGTGGAGATTACCCAGGGTTTTAGTTGTGTTTGAAATATGATAGATTAGGTTGACATAGAGGGATCAGATGTCTTTCTTTTGTATTGTATTTATTTTAAAATGGAAGACTGTACCTATACTAATATTTGTCAGCTTGACATGTTATTTTAATTGGGTTACATGTACCTTTTGTTGTTGTGTAAATGGTTTGGATTTATAAATTGGAGTGACTTTTCCGCTGCTTGTAAATCATAATGACTCAATTATTTATCCAAGACATTTTCTTGTTTATTTCTCTGTTTCAGTTTTATTTCTTTTAAAAAAAAAATATACCCTCGCTTTGAAAAACGGGGTGTTACAACTTACAAACGTAAATCGTAAACATACTGTCTTATCACGGACCCGTACCGTTTACCAAGGTGCCACCTATCGCGGGTCAGCACGATTTACCAAAACATACATAAGTGAACGAGACATTAAGAGATTCCCGTTCTTAATTCTCATCTAACTTAAACCAAGGCGTAGTCTCTCACGAAAAACCCCTTTGTGCAGTCCTCACGAAACAAACCACAATTCCCTCAGAACGTAAGTCGTAAACGTACCACCTATCACGGGTCAATACTGTTCACGAAGGTGCCACCTAATCCCGGGTCAGCATGCAACTTACCAAACGTAAATCGTAAACGTACTGTCTATCACGGACCCGTACCGTTTACTGTCAAGGTGCCACCTATCGCGGTCAGCACGATTTACCAAAACACACATAAGTATAACGAGACATTAAGAGATTCCCCCATCTTAATTCTCATTTTAACGTTAACGATTTTCAAACAAAAACATTCAGTAATAAGGTCCGTTAAGCAGATTCCCCATTCTTAATACTCATGTTGACTGAACGATTTTCGAAACAACATTGTACCGGAGACATTAAGAGATTCCCATTCTCAACGCCCGTTAAACTCTATAACGTTTTCAAAACAAAATATTCAGTAAACGAGAATTAGCGATTTCCGGCATTTTAATACTCATATTACTGAACGATTTTTAAAAACAAACATTTAAGTACACGAAAGAAAAAAAGCATTAAAGGATTCCCCATTCCATTAACGCCCAGTTAACTTGTAAAAACGATTTTAACAACAATTATTAAGTAACCAAGACATTTAGAGATTCCCCATTCTTAAAGCCCAGTTAACTTAAACGATTTTCAAAAACAAAATATTCAGTAAACGAGACATTAAGAGATTCCCATTCTTAATACTCATTTACTAAACGATTTTCAAAAACAAACATTAAGTAACCGAGACATTAAGAGATTCCCCATTCTTAACGCCCAGTTAACTTAACAATTTTCAAAACAAATATTAAGTACCAAGACATTAAGAGATTCCCCATTCTTAACGCCCAGTTAACTTAAACGATTTTCAAAACAATTATTAAGTAACCAAGACATTAAGAGATTCCCCATTCTTAACGCCCAGTTAATTTAAACGATTTTTCAAAAACAAATATTCAGTAAACGAGACATTAAGAGATTCCCCATTCTTTAATACTCATTACTAAACGATTTTCAAAAACAAAATTAAGTAACCGAGACATTAAGAGATTCCCCATTCTTAACGCCCAGTTAACTTAACAATTTCTAAAACCAATATTAAGTAACCCAAGACATTAAGGAGATTCCCCATTTTCTTAACGCCCCTTCAGTTAACTAAACGATTTCAAATAACAAAATATTAAGTACCGAGACATTAAGAGATTCCCCATTCTTAACGCCCGGTTAACTTAAACGATTTTCAAAAGCAATTTAAGTAACCGAGACATCAAGAGATTCCCCATTCTTAACGCCCAGTTAACTTGAACGATTTTTCACCAGACAAACACATTAAGTACACAGACATTAAGAGATTCGCCCATCCCTCTCAACTACTCATTTTAACTTAATGGTTTTCAAATTCCACACAAAACAAACTCAAACACAAGTTCTCACATTCAATTCAACTTCATACCACAAATCATTCAATCAACAAACATCAAGTCATGGAACATGCCAAATACGATTTGAATAACAAATCAACCTAATAAATTTCATTTATTCAAAATCTTACATACATGAGGTAAAATCATTTTTCCCAAAACATACTCCAAT
>PGTU02015081.1:0-27406 GCA_002896215.2 Cicer echinospermum | reverse complement strand
AAAATAATCTTCACTTCAAAAATCCCAAAATCTTGCTCATATTATTTGATAATCACAACGTCGACAACTTCGTTATAATTCACATATTCACCAAAAGTTATGTCTACGCATATATATGTTCATAACCATAATATCCATTAAATTAAACATCACTATATATATCTATTAAACACGTAAGAAACAGTCTCAACATTCATAGCTAACCACATTGAACAATCAAGTTCTGTCAATTACAACGTAAGAAATCAAACATTTAGTACTTCAGTAAAGTCGTACTTTCATTCAAGTAATAAGAACACTCTCAAATACACGTCACCATTCAAAAGCAATTAAAGTATTGGATTTCACAAAAATCAAAAGAAATTTTAACAAAATTAATTCACATAACTCTATAGGTTTCTAAATCATATTTTAGTCATCATTATTAACCATTCATATATTCCCAATAATTATACTCAATAAGCTCAACTTACGTGGTAAGTCCACATGAATCTCTACGAATTACGATATTTCAACTCATCCCACATTATATTGTATACTCATGATATCAAACCTTCTCTCACCTCTTACCTTAATTGGAGCTTTTACTAGAGATAGCAATCTCTACGGCAACAACGAATCCAAATAGCTTAACAAGTTCACATCTCCTTCTTTGTAAGAGTGGCGAGCAATAACCACTAAAGACAAAATAAATATGCAATGACATTCCCATATATTTCAATTATTAACTATTTGTATTATATCATCGAAAACATATTTTATAATATATCTATATATCTATATATCTATATATATATATATATATATATATATATATCGATTATACGATTAAAATCAATAATAATTATAATTTTTTAGTTAAAAATAATAATATATAGCCTAAATAGAGTTAGAACTCTAAAACATAATTTTATGTTTTCAAATTTAAAAATAGAGTACTAACATATTAATTAAATAGAATAGTGTAAATTAGGCATAAAACAGATAGACAAGTGTATTATTATTAAAATAATTTAAACTTTATCAACAAATAAACCTTTTACTAAAAAAGACCATATATAGTTTATTTAAAAAATTCAAATTGTTGTGCCATGCTAAATAATTGGACAGATGATTTTTTAAACTTAAGAATTGTAAGGGTATAAATCAAACAAAATATTTATTGGGATAAAATCAAATGATACATATTGCAAGACCAAAAATATATTTAATCTACTTTCAATCTTCCTTCTCAAAATAATAACTACATGTTAATAACGTTATTAATTATATAAAATATGTATTTAAGTCAAAATTATTATATCTTCTTAATACAAATATAATCCATGTAATTCATTGTTAATAAGTATTTACAACTGACATAACATAAATAATTTCAATTAAAAATTATTAAGTTTATTGCATTTAGTTAAATCTGTAAAAATAAAAATAAAAACAGCTAAAAGCCTACTCTTCAATTTGATTTAACACACATTTTTTTATGGTTTTAATTTCAATTGAAATGTTGGTCCTTGTAAACTCTTTTGAAGTTTTAATTTAAATTTATATGCTTTTGTTTATTTGGACAAAGGAAGACACTGGCACATATACTTTGGTCTCAATTTTTCTATTATAATTTTTGTTAGATTGATTGTCAAAAATTTTGTAATTGCTTGCATCTAATTTTTGGTTCTTGGTATGTTTATTTTACGTGCTTTTAGAAAAGAAAAACATGTGGGAATTTTTTTATATTTTTTAATGTTACATCTTTGAGTTTTAATTCTATTTATAATTATAATATATTCTGATATATTTATGGTCAACTCTTATGTGTGTAGACATTTGGTGCAAATACATCAATGTTTTTTAACCAAATTGTACTTATATTTTATTACCGAGTATGTTATGTGTCATCCAATATATTTTTCAAATATATGCCATAAATATGTTTTTAATAGATAAGTTATGGAATATTATATGATGACCAACAAAACTATCTTTCTCACTCATCTTTAGAAAGTAAATAGGGTACATTACCTCTCTAAGTGTAGCAGATAATTATAGTAATTTGCTTCGGATGATAAGTATAAATACTTAATGTCCTATATTATCCTACTATTTTGTTTCTACAATGTTTTTCAGAACCTCACTTTTTAATCAAAAACGAAATCTCATTGCAGACTATTTTTTTAAAAGAGTAGGTAAGTTGAATATTCTTCTGTTTGCACAAATATTTTTTGAACTGTTGTATTTTATAAAATATACTACCTATTTGGTCTTTTCTCAAAATCTTTAACTTTTTGTAGAGTATTGTTTTGCAGCATATTTTATCTCGTCTACGACATGAACTATAATGGCTCCTCAAAAGACAAATTGTCCATATTCATCTTTATAGGTAGTGTTGTGTCTTCAAGGATTCAGAACCATGTCTTATTTAATAAATAAAAGAATAATGCTTAATTATTTAGATTCAAAAATTATTTGTTATTTTTTCTTTTTTAAGAGTTTTACGCTGTCAACATTTTTAAAATACTGCCTACTTCAAGTTTTTTACATTTGTTTTACTTCTATTCAACCGTACATACATGGGTTCTTTGTGAAATTTTCAAGTCAGGTTGTATAGAGGTATGATACTACATCATTGGAATTTAGATTTGTCATTCTTTGATAGGGTAGAATGAAATGAATACTAAATGAACAAATTGTATACAAATTTTTTTAACAATATTTCGACTATAGAGACAAAATTGTATACAAATTATAATACTTTTCTATTAAAGAGATCAACTAGGTTAATAAAAATAATATTTTCCACTGAATCAGCAAACTTGGTTTGCAAAGGTTCATAGCATAGTATGGTCCAAATGAATGAGTCTTGCAGATTTCAAAAACAAAGAACTTGCACAGTTCACTTAATAATTTAATTTATTTATTTGTTTTTGAAATGCTTGTTTTTGTTATTTCATAGTTCTTGGTTTATAGTAGTATTTCTTAATGCTACAAACAATATTTTATTAACATACTTTTTTTAGCATTTCATATTGAGTTTAAATAAATAGTTAAATTTAAATGTCTGTTAGATAAGCAATTAAAGTTGATAAACGAAACTATAATTTCTGCTAATATCGTGTGAATAATTGTCTGTAAGGACAAAATAAACAACATATATTATTCTCTCGCAATGTTTAGTAATACCTCTCCTCATGATGAACATTATGTACCCTAATTATATATCATGAAACGCACAACAACTTAAATCTTGTTTTACATCACAGAGTCTAATTTAGTCTCACATCTAAAGAGTTTAGTTCATTTTAAATTATAATATAATATTAATGTGCATAATAATTTGGTAACTAAATAAATATTAGTACATGCATTCATGAGATATATATATGCCTATTTGAAGATCAAAACTATGTGTATGTATATAAACATGTTTACTTAATTCCTTTTTCCTGTTTAGGTATATATATATATAAACACATTTAATTAGCTCTTTTATCTTGTTTAGTTATACACATAAACACGCTATTTAGCCCCTTTTTAATCCTATTTAGTTATACATGATATATATTAAGTTCCCTTTATCCTATTTAATTTTAAACAAAATCTGATTATAGTAATTTGTATGTTTTAACCACATTAAATATATTTTGGGTTGTGTACAAATAGTAGATAATTTATTTATTTACTTATTCTATTACTTATTTAATTTATTATTATTTATTTAGATAATTCATTTATTTATTTATTGGATTATTTATTTATTTATTTATTATTACTTACTTATTTATTCATTTATTTAGATAAAGTATTTATTTTATTGGTTGTGTTTATTACTTCTTCATTATTAACCGAAAATATATAAGTAGCCAATATGAGTTCGACGAAATTTAGTTGAGATGAGGTTCGACTTTATGAGTATAAAAATGTGGGATGAACAAAAATATCGAAATTCCGAGATATTCATCTGGGGCTACTACGTAACGGTTGAACCTCTTGAGTAATAATAATTAATTAACAATATATGAATGGTAATAGTGAGGACTAACATATAATTAAGATTGCGTGTTATTTGATTTATGAAACCTATACTAATTGTTATTGTATGAATGATATGTATTTGAGTGTTCTTGTCTACTGGATTGAATTTTATGATGTTACTTGAAAGTGCACCTAATTGATTCCTTATTATGTGATTGATGAGACTGGATTGTGTATTGTGAGTAGTGTAATCAAATATTGGATTTTATGTGAATTAATTGATATAACTATATATAATGATGAATATTGTGAAGTCAAACTGAAACTTATGAGTTGCGATGATCGAGTAAGTCTAAGATATGTGTTGTAGATTTTGGGGTTAGCGATTATTTTTGTCATCTTATAGGGAGGGTTTGACAAACCTAGTGATTCAGGGAAGTACAACTTAATGAGCCTGATCGTGGAGGGATAACAGTCAAATGTAAGGTACGATTGATAGACCTTGGGGTACCTCTCTAGTGGTAATTCCTAAGTGGATTAGTGAGTTATATCCTAAGGTCGGGAGCTACCGTGTCAGCACAAGAGTACCCCGACCGTCGCGTATATGTGTCTCGGGTTGAGTTGAGGTGATATTTGAGGACTGCCATTCATGAATTGTCCGTCCACTCTTGTAGTGCATAGTATCAGGCGCTAACCAAGTACTTCAGAGTAGAAATGGTACCAAATGATGAAGAAGTATAGAGTATAGGACATGCATATCATTTCATCCTTGTGGTTGCTTTATTTTGATTTATTTAGATTAACCTTTGATATTATGATCTTGAGTGTTTCTCCTGTTTGTGCTTATTTGACTAATTGCATGTTCTCCTCATTTATCTTATACTATTACTTAATTTGATACTCACCCCTCGTTGTTTGTGTTTGGCATTTGGGATGGACGCAGACGAGTTGCAAGCTGCATGTGATGACTGTACCATCAGAATGGCGGAAGCCATCTTTGTCTTGAAGACTTTTATTATATGTTTTTTTGTTGACGTTTTTTAGTTTAGGAATTCCCGCTCTTATAGTGACAGCGGGTTGTGACTATTTGCATTTATCATGTAAACTTAATGTACGCGCTTGCTTCAAAAATGATTTTATTTACTATGTTATATTTGGAGTTGTTAAGTTTGACCAAAATTTTGGATTAATGTGACATGTTCACGATTACGTGATACTACTTATCTTTAAAAATAAAAATGTTTGAAAGTTTATTTATTTATTTTTTTGAAATTTCATTATTTTTAAAAATAAAAATTTAAAATAAAAAGTTGATATTAATTTGGTGGTTTAGGGTGTCACATTAGTGGTATCAGAACAAGTCTGTCCAATCAGACTGTGGGTCATATGTTCATTGTGCTTACATACTTGATGATTTGTTTTTTTTTTTTACTATTACTATGCATGACTTTGTTCTAAGAGAGCAATTTGTTGTGCAAACGTAATTTGGGTATTTCATGTGGATTTTTGCCTCTATGTTTGCATTCTGTTTAATGGTTAGCTTACAAATTTTAGATTGGTTGAGATCATTGATAGATGGAACAATGGTGTTGCGACAAGAAATGTCGAAGCCATCGGTAGTCAAGTTTTACTTGTTTTAATTTTTGTAAGAGTAGCTATCTTTTTGTATGCCTAACACTATCTATACTTTCTTCATGTTTATTAACTTATAAGAGTATTAATTGTTATGATGGATGATCATTATTTTCGATATTTGTTTGTGTTGACTTTAGGTTAAAATTCTTAAGAAGATATTAAAGTTAAGTGTTTTTTTTCTTAAATATAAATATGTGGGGTTATTTTGATAAGTAGTCGAAATAAGAAGTGCAAGCATAAATGATCCTCGTCAAAAAAAAGTTATAACATGAATAGTTGAGGGCTTAATGGATTGTGCATAAGGTTCTTAGTTTGTTTTGACTCTTTTTATCAACTCAAAATAACATCTCTTTGCAGCCAAATTATATTCAAAGAATTAGATAGAGTCGGAAAATTCTTCTTTTGCACAAGTAATTTTGAAAAAGTGATATTTTGTATCATATGCTATATTTGCTCCTTTTTCTCAAAATTCTTGACTGTTGTTAGAGTTAGTTTTTACACACAACACAAGCAATAAAAAGAGCATAGTTATCTGATTTTACAGTAGATTTATTACATATTTTAATATTTCTTAAAATGCTTTTTAATGATTATTAATACTAATATAATTTATGGTTTTATTTGTAGGATGGTTTTATTTGTAGGATGGTTTTATTTGGTTAATCTGATTTTACACCATGGGTTTATTTTAGCAATAAGTATTTCTTTAAAATAATATCGTAGTTAGAAATGTATATTTTAATGATTACTGATTAACATATTAATTAATAGATATTTGGGTTCATAAATAACTATTAAATGATTAATGATTAACATACTATTAACTTTATGTTTATTGCTATATTTATGGTATAGATATTTGCTTTACATATACTCTTTTATTTTAGTGGAGTTACCATCTAAGAAATTTTCACAACGAAGTAAAATTGAATATTGAATATCTTTGTAAAAAAATAATAATATATCAATGCAGAAAACTCAACCTAATTTTTATTTCTATCTCTTTTAGTGACATTGTAAAATATTTTCATTTAGACATCTAATCAAATTTTACCATATATATATATATTTTGTATTAGCGGATTACAAAATAATATTGTACATATATAAATTAAGAAATATATATTTTTTTTCTTTTCATTAAAGCTAAAAGTTAATGAAAATCTAAGCTGTGTACCAAAAAAAATAACTTTTAATCTTTTAATATATAATTGTCAATCATGTCATATTCCAAAATTGACAATCATAAACAATTTTCTCATTTAGGGTGTGAAAATGTATTCAAGATATATTTTTCAATGATTATAAATGGAGAACAACATAGATTGTCAAATCAAACTTACATTTACAAAGAGAAATACAATATTTAGAAGATAAACAAGAACAATGTCAAAGAGTGAGATGAAAAATGTCGTTATGATTTATGTCATAATTATGGCAATGAATATGTTTGTTTTTGCTCAAGTCGATGAATCTCCTTCACCAACAACACCTGAAGATACACGGTTGTCTTGACAACTGTGGCATGGCATGTACACTTTTATTAAAAATTCCTATATTGTATATAGCTTGTGCTACTTATTGTGCATTCCAATGCAAGACATCCCATCACCTTTTGCATATGATTGTGCTATTAATTGTGCTTATTCGAAGTCCCAATATTTGTTGGGTAATGTTTATATTTTCTCTATTTTATTTTATATATTGATATGATGAATCAAGCTAATATTATAAATTAATAGAGTTGACTTAAACAATGATTTCTTATATTTTGATATTTTATTTTTTCAGATGCACGTAGCACTAATGGAATCGTGAACTCATGCTTGGAAACTTGCAAGGACAATAGTGTGTATTACTAGATGCATTTAACACGAAATAAATTTTAAATGAATAAATTTTAAATAAATAAACTTTATGGTGATAATGTCAATTAAGAGATGCGCACCAAAATATTGAAACATTTTTTTCTTGTGTGTATGTTTTTGATAGTACCTTGATATCATCCTCAATCTCTTCACCAATCTCTTTACAACAAAGATTACCTATCGATCACTTTTCATTACATGTAATTTGTAATATATGAAATTTACATGCCAGATATTTGGTGATTTTTATTTGAAACTTGATTTTACGCTAAACTTTGTTGAATAATTGATTTCTCCTTATTCAACATAATTCTGAAATGACAACCAAATCAAATGGAACATACTTGATTGAATCTTAGCTTTATTAGCGGAGCCTGTGAAACTATATTTACTATTTTATGTGTGTTATATTACTTTTAGATTTTAGCAGGTTTAGTGTATGCTTTTAATGTTTCCAATACTTATTACAAAGGATGACCAATTGTTTATCCTTCTCGATGGGAGATTTATGGTTGGATTAATAATTGGCACTAAATAAACATTTCATTAAGCCCGCCTTCCCAATTTGAAAGCTTTTATCGTGGCCAAATCAAGTTTTCTATGGAAGTTAATTAACAAGTGAAGCAAAAAGAATGACAAACACAAAAGAGCTTAAGCTTTAATAAAAATGACCAATGCTACATGGTGTTATATCTTTAATAATGAAAGAGTAAAACCAGTAGAATCGCAAACATGAGACCTAGTGAAAGCACAATCAAGTAAAAAAGAGTCATGCTAAATTGTTCATTGAAACATAGACGTAGATGCAAACAACAAATAGGATTTCAAAGAGTCGACCAAGTCATGCGTGTTACACTCTAAACCCCAAAATAATATATATAATAATTTATACTAGATTTAAAAAATAAATAAAAACAATTTACAACGGATAAATAAATTTTTTTTCTAATGAAATAAAACTTTTGTAACTATATATAGGATATCACATTTTCTCATTGTACATATGAAACACTTTTAAACTTAATTTCCCAAATAAAAAGGTACAATCTCATTAAATAGATTTAACTATAATTTCTTGATTTTATTTTTAAATATACTACCACTAATAAGGTTTTTCTAATTAAATTAGTACAATAAAGTTTATAAATCTTATTCTCGGGATCATATATGAGAGCGGACTTCTTCCAAACTTAAACTTCAAGACTTTCTAACCTATAATAATTGGGATTTCGCAAACAGAAGGCCAACCAGTGAAACTCAAATGAAAAGGGAGTGGATTTTGAAATCATGTATAGTATTAGACAAGTGATAATAACATGCAAATAATTGAATGGCACAATATCACATCATACATAACATTCAAAATCTTCAAGAACGTAATATTGTAGTTAAACAACCTCAATCACAATGAAACAGTAACAAAGATGCAATGTTTTGCATGTCTGATACTCTATACTTTTCATCATTTCGTACCATTCTACTCTACAGTATCTAGTTAGGAGGCTTCATACTATGCTACCACATTAGTGGTCAGAAACTAATGAACGACATGTCTTCATAGATCCCCTCAGCCCAACCCAAAAATATATATGCAACAATAATGGTACTCATTGTTTCCACGATTGTCCCGATCTTAGGAAAAACCCACTAATCACTTAGGAATTTTCTACCAGAGATACCCAACGTCAATAAAATCTACCTTAAAGTTCGATCGTACCCTCCATGATCAGGCTCATTTAGTTGTGTTTCCTTGAAATTATTGGACTTGTCAAATCCTCCTATATGATTACAAAATAATCTTCACTTAAAAATCCCAAAATCATTGCTCATCTTATTTGATAATCACAACTCGACAACTCTCGGTATAAATCACATTATTCACCAAAAGTTATGTCTACGCATATATATGTCATACCATAATATCCATTAGAATTTACATCACTATATATATCTATTAAACGTAAGAAATCAAGTCTCAACATTTCATAAGCATCAACCACATTGAACAATCAAGTTCTGTCAATTACAACGTAAGAAATCAAACATTTAGTACATTCAAGTAAAGTCGTACTTTATTCAAGTAAATAAGAACACTGAAATACACGTCATCCATTCAAAAGCAATTAGTATTGGATTTCACAACAAATCAAAAAAATTTTAACAAAATTAATTCACAATAACTCTATAGGTTTCAAATCATATTTTAGTCATCATTATTACCATTCATATATTCCCAATTAATTATTTACTCAATAAGGCTCACGCTTACGTGGTAAGTCCCACATGAATCTCTAAGAATTACGATATTCAACTCATCCCACATTATACTGTAATACTCATCGATATCAAACTTCTCTCACCTCTTACCTTAATTGGAGCTTTACTAGACATAGCATCTCTATGGCAACAACGAATCCAAATAGCTTACAAGTTCACATCTCCTTTTGTAAGAGTGGCGAGCAATAACCACTAAAGACAAAATAAATATGCAATGACATTCCATATATTTTCAATTATTAACTATTTTGTAATAATCATCGAAAAACATATTTTAAATTATATCTATCTATCTATCATCTTATCTATCTATCTATCTAATCTATCTATATATATATATATATATATATCAAATTATACTATTAAATCGAATAATAATTAAACTAATTTTTAGTTATAAAATATATAATATATAGCCTATAGAGTTAGAATCTAAAACATAATGTTTAATGTTTTCAAATTTAACATAGAGTACTAACAATATTAATTAAAATAGAATAGTGTAAATTAGGCATAAAACAGATAGACAGGTGTATTATTATTAAAATAGATTTAAACTTTACATCAAACAAATAAAACCCTTGTTATAGAAAAAGAACCATATATAGTTTATTTTAAAATTCAAATGCTTGTGCCATTGCAAAAAAAACACTTGACAAATGACTTTTTTAAACTTAGAATCTGTAGGGTTATAAATCAAACAAAAATATTTATTGAGACTAAAATTCAAAATGATACCACTATTTGCAAAGACCAAAAATATATTTAAAACCTACTTTAATCTTTCTTCTCAAAATAATAACTACATGTTAATAACCGTTATTAATATATAAACATATGTTTATTCTAAGTTCAAACATAATTATAGCCTTCTAATACAAATATAATCATTGTAATTCATTGTCTAATAAATATGAATAAAGTATTTACACTACATACATAATAAATTTCAATTAAAATTATTTAAGTTTATTGAATTTTAAGTTAAATCTGTAAAATACAAAATAAAAAAACATTAAAAGTCTACTTCCAATTTGATTTAACACACATTTTTTTATGGTTTTTAATTTCAATTGAATGTTGGTCCTTGTAAACTCTTTTGAAGTTTTAATTTAAATTTATATCCTTTTGTTTATTTGGACAAAGAAGACACTGGGCACATATACTTTGGTCTCAATTTTTCTATTATAATTTTTGTTAGATTGATTGTCAAAAATTTTGGTATTGCTTGCATCTAATTTTGGTTCTTGGTATGTTTATTTTACGTGCTTTAGAAAAGAAAAACATGTGGGAATTTTTTTATATTTTTTAATGTACATCTTTGAGTTTTAATTCTATTTATAATTATAATATATTCTGATATATTTATTGGTCAACTCTTATGTATGGTAGACATTTGGTGAAATCATCATGTTTTTTAACCAAATTGTACTTATATTTTATTACCGATATGTATGTGTCATCCAATATATTTTTTCAAAATATATGTCAAATATGTTTTTAATAGATAATTATGGAATAATTAATATGATGACACAAAACTATCTTCTCACTCATCTTTAGAAAGTCAAATAGGGTAGCATTACCTCTCTAAGTGTAGCAGTAATTATGTAATTTTGCTCGGATGAAAGTAAAAATACTTAATGTCTATATATCCTACTATTTTGTTTCTACAATTGTTTTCAGAACCACTTTTTCAACTCAAAACGAAATCTCATTGCAGCCTATTATTTAAAGAAGTAGATAAGTTGGATTAATTCTTCGTTTGCACAAATAATTTTTGAACATGTGGGTATTTTATAATATACTACCTATTTGGTCATTTTACTCAAAATCTTTAATTTTTGTTAGAGTATGTTTTTGGAAGCATATTATATCTCGTCTACGACATGAACTATAATGGCTCTCAAAACGACAAAATTGTCATTTCATCTTTACAGTGTGTTGTGTCTTCAAGATCGAACATGTCTTATTTAATAAATAAAAGAATAATGCTTAATTATTTAGATTCAAAAATTATTTGTTATTTTTTCTTTTTAAGATGTTTTATACGGCTGTCAAATTTTTTAGAATACTGCCTACTGTCAAGTTTTTACATTGTTAACTTTCTATTCAAGCCGTACATAAATGGGTTCTTTGTGAAATTTCAAGTCAGTGTGTATAGAAGTATGATACTTACATCATTGGAATTTAGAATTTGTCATTTTTTGATAGGGTAGAATGAAATGAATACTAAATGACAATATGTATTCAAATTTTTTTCTAACAATATTTCGACTATAGAGACAAAATTGTATACAAAGTATAATACTTTCTATTAAGAGATCAACTAGAGTTAATAAAATAATATGTTCCACTGAATCAGTAAACTGGTTTGCAAAGTATCAATAGCATGTAGGTCCAAATGAATTGAGTCTTGCAAGATTTCAAAAAACAAAAGAACTTGCACAGTTACTTTTATTTAATTTAATTTATTTATTGTTATTTTGAAATGCTTGTTTGCTTGTTAATTTCAGATAGTTCTTGTTTATTAGTATTTCTTAATTGCTACAAACAAGATTAATTATTAATCTAAACCTTTTTTTAGCATTTCATATTGAATTTAAATAAATAGTGTAAATTTAAATGTCCCCTGTTAAGTTAAGGCAACTTAAATTTATAAACGAAACCATAATTTCTGCTCTAATTATCATGGTGAGTATAATTGTCTGTAAGACAAAAATAGAACAACATATATTATTCTCTCGCAATGTTTAGTATATACCCTTCTCCTCATGATGAACAGTATGTACCCAATTATATATCATGAAACGCACAACAACTTAAATCTTGTTTTACAATCACAGAGTCTAATTTAGTTTCACATCTAAAGAGTTTAGTTCATTTTAATTATAATATAATATTGAATGTGGGCCCAGTAATAATTTGTAACTAAAATAAATATTAGTACATGCATTCATGAGATATATATATGCCTATTTGAAGATCAAAAACTATGTGTATGTATATAAACATGTTTACTTAATTTTCTTTTTCCTGTTTAGGTATATATATATAATATAAAACATTTAATTAGTCCTTTTATCTTGTTTAGTTATACACATAAACACGCTATATTTAGCCCCTTTTTTAATCCTATTTAGTTATACATGATATTTATTAAGTTCCCTTTATCCTATTTAAATTTTAAACAAAATCTGATTATAGTGATTTTGTATGTTTAAACCACATTAAATATATTTTTGGGTTTGTAGGTACAAATAGTAAGATAATTTAATTTATTTACATTATATTTCCTTATTTAATTAATTTATAGTATTATTTAGATAATTCATTTATTTAATTTTATGGATTATTTTTTATTTATTTATGTTAAATTTACTTATTTATAGTTATTTAGATAATGTATTATTTTATTATTGACTTATTTATTATTCATTTATTTTATAGTAATAATTATTTGTAGTTGGAGGTTCGACTTAATGAGTATATAAATAACTGTGGATGACTAAAAATATCTGAAATTCCCAGATATTCAGTCTGGGGCTTACTAACGTACGGTTTGAAACCTCTTGAGTAATTAATAATTAATTAACAATATATTGACCTGGTAATAGTGAGGACTAACATTAATTAGTTGCGGTGTTATTTGATTTATGAAAACCTATACTTAATTGTTATATTGTATGAATGATATGTATTTGAGTGTTCTTGTCTAACTGGATTTGATTTCTGATGTACTTGAAAGAGCACCTATAGTTGATTCCTTATTATGGATGATGAGACTGGATTGTGTATTGTGAGTAGTGTAATATTCAATATTGGGATTTTATGTGATTAATTGATATAACTATATATATGATGAATATTGTGAAGTCAAAACTGAAACTTATTGAGTTCGATATCGAGTAAGTCTTAAGATAATGTTGTTGTAGATTTTGGAGTTAGGATGTATTTGTTGTCATCCTTAAAATATGGGAGGGTTTGACAAACCTAGGGATTCAGGAAGTACAACTGAATGAGCCTGATCGTCGGAGGGATACATCAAACTGTAAGGTACGATTGAAGTACCGTTGGAGGTCCCTTAGTGGCGTAATTCATAGTGGATTAGTGAGTTATTCCCCTAAGGTCGGGAGCTACCGTGCAAGCACAAGACGTACCCGACTTCGCGTATATGTGTCTTATGTTGAGTTGAAGTGATCTTTGATGACGTGCACCATTCATGAATTGTTCATCCACTCTTGTAGTGGCAAGTATCAGGCCGCCTAACCAAGGTACTTCAAGAGTAGAATGGTACCCAAATGATGAAGCAAGTATAAGTATTAGACATGCATATAATCATTTCATCCTTGTGATTGCTTTATTTTTTGATTTATTTAGATTGACCTTTGATATTTATGACTTGAGTGTTTTTCCTGTTTGTGCTTATTTGACTAATTGCGTTTTCATTGCTTATTTATCTTATACTATTAACTTAATTTTGATACTCACCCCTCATTGTTTGTGTTTGGCGTTTGGGATGGACGCAGACAGTTGCAAGCTGCAGGTGATGAATTGTACCATAGAATGGCGGAAGCCATACATTGTCTTGAATAACTTTTATTATATGATTTTTTTTGTTGACGTTTTTTAGTTTGGGAATTCCGCCTTATAGTGACAGCGGGTCGTACTTATTTGCATTTATCATTAAACTTATGTACGCGCGCTTCAAAAATGATTTTATTTACTACTGTTATGATTTGAGTTTGTTAAGTTTGACCAAAATTTTGGATTAAACTGACATGTTCACGATTACGTCATAGAGTCTTACCTTTAAAAATAAAAATGTTTGAAAGTTTTATTTATTTATAATTTTGAATTTCATTATTTAAAAAATAAAATTTAAAATAAAAAGTTGATATTAATATTGGGTTTATGGTGTCACTTAGTGGTATCAGAGCAAGTCTGTCCAATCAAACTGTGGGTCATATGTATCATTGTGCTTACATACTTATGATTTCTGTTTTTTTTTACTATTACTATATAATAACTTTGTTCTAAGAGAGCAATTTGTTGTGCAAACGTATTTTTGGGTATTCATGTGGATTTATTTTATCCTCTAGTTTGCATTCTGTTTAATGTAGCTTATCCAATTTTAGATTGGTTGAGATCATTGATAGATGGAACACATGATAAGGTGTTGCGACAAGAAATGTCGAAGCCATCGTAGTAATTTTCATGTTTACTTGCTTTTTTAATTTGTAAGATGTAGCTATAGCTTTTTGTCATGGCCTAACACGGTTATCTATACTTATCTTACATTGTATTAACTTAAAGAGTATTAATTGTATGATTGGGTTGCAGTTCATTATTTTCGATATCTCCTTGTTGTGTAGACTATAGTAGTCAGAAATTCTTTAAGAGTAGAGAATATATATCAAGTTAAGTGGTTTTTTTCTTAAATAATATGTGGGTATTTTGATATAGTAGTCGAAATAAGAAGTGCAAGGCATAAATGATCCTCGTAAAAAAAAAAGTTATAAGTGGATAGTTGAAGCTAATATACAGGGTATCTTAGTATTGTTCCTTTCTTGTTGTATCAACTGGCTAAGCAATGGAAGTGTAGATCCAGGGATAAGGTTCAAACAAAGTTAAGATTAAAACTATGGTTATAGAAACCATAGAATGTTCTTAGTGTTATATTAATGGAGGATTTTATTCATGACGTATAGATTGTCATGATATTTTATATCATGGTGTTATTGTACTTGATGAAAATCTTTATAACACTCTTCCTTATTATGTGATTGATGAGACCTTGTGATATGTTATAAATCAAATATTGTGTAATATGTGATAAATTGAATTAGATGAGTCGGAAACATGAAGTAAAACTGAAGGTTTATGGTATGGTCCTTGTTGATCAATGAAACAAGTAGTGTAGATTTTGAAGTTCAATTAGTGAGGTAAGAAAATTTTCTTTAAGAGTGATCAGTATGAACTTATGCTATATTAATTGAGTGTTGTCGATCGACTGAAACCTGCTAGTGGTAATTCCTATATTGAATAGAACGCCAAAGCTTAAGTTAGGATGTTTTTTGGAATCTCAAATTGTTAAGGGAGCTAAGTAAGAAGATTAATAGTTATGATGCTTGGAGTATAAATTTTTACAACGACAACACAAGCAAAAAAAGCAGCATAAGTTAATCGATTTTACCAGTAGATTATTACATATTTTATATTCTTAAAATGCTTTTATGATTTTAATAAAATAAATTTATGGTTTTGTAAGGATGCGTTTTATTTGTAGGATGGTTTTATTTGGTTAATCTGATTTTACACTATGGGTTTTATTTTAGGCAATAAGTATTCTTTAAAATAATATCGTAGTTAGAAATGTATATTTTAATAAATGTACTGATTAACATATTAATTTATAGATATTTGTTCATCAAATAGACTATTAATGATTAATGATTAACATACTATTAACTTTATGTTTATTGCTATATTTTATGGTGTAGATATTTTTTTACATAATACTCTTTTTATTTTAGTGGAGGATCTAAGAAATTTTCACAACAAAGTAAAAATTGAATATTGAATATCTTTGTTAAAAAAATAATATATCAATGCAGAAAACTCAACCTATTATTTATTTCTATATCTTTTAGTGACATTTAAAATATTTTCATTTAGACATCTAATCAAATTTTACCATATATATATATTTTGTATAGCGGATTACAAAATAATATTGTGACATATATAAATTAAGAAATATATTTTTTTTTTCTTTTCATTAAGCTAAAAGTTAATGAAAATCTAAGTGTACCAAAAAAAAAATAACTTTTAATCTTTTAATATATAATTGTCATCATGTCATATTCCAAAATTGACAATCATTACAATTTTCTCATTTAGGGTGTGTAAATGTATTCAAGATGATATTTTTCAATGATTATAAATGGAGAACAACATAGATTTGTCAAAGTCAAACGTTTACAGTTACAAAGAGAAAATCAATGATTTAGAGATAACAGAACAATGTTCAAAAGAGTGAGATGAAAAATGTCGTTATGATTATTGTCAAATTATGGCAATGAATATGTTTGTTTTGCTCAAGTCGATGATTTCTCCCCAAAAACCTGGAAGATACAGGTTGTCTTGACAACTGTGGCATGGCATGTACACTTTTATTAAAAATTCCTATATTGTAATATAGCTTGTGGCTACTTATTGTGCATTCCATGCCAAGATCCCACACCTTTGCATATGATTGTGCAAATTAATTGTGCTTATTCGAAGTCCCAATATTGTTGGTATGTTTTATATTTTCTCTATTTATTTTATATATTGATATGATGAATAGAATATATAAATTAATAGAGTTGACTTAAACAATGATTTCTTATTATTTTGATCGTTTTATTTTTTCAGATGCACGTAGCACTAATGGAATGTGAACTCATGCTTGGAAACTTGCAAGGACAAATAGTGTGTATTACTAGATGCATTTAACACGAAATAAATTTAAATGAATAAATTTTAAATAAATAAACTTTATGGTGATAATGTCAATTAAGAGATGGGCACAAAATATTGAAACATTTTTTTTCTTGTGTGTATGTTTTTGATAGTACCTTGATATATTTCAATCTCTCACCAATCTGTTTTACAACAAAGATTACCTATCGATCGTTTTTCATTACATGTAATTTGTAATTATATGAAATTACATTGCAGATTTTGGTGATTTTTACGGAAACTTGATTTAACGCTAAACTTTGTTGAAATAATTGATTTCTCCTTATTCACATATTCTGAAATGACTCCCAAATCAAATGGAACATACTTGATTGAATCTTAGCTTTATTAGCGGAGCCTGTGAACTATATTTACTATTTTATGTGTTTATATTACTTTTAGATTTTAGCGGTTTTAGTGTATGCTTTTAATGTTTCCAATACTTATACAAAGGATGACAATTGTTTATCCTTCTCGATGGGAGATTTATGGTTTGGATTAATAATTGGGCACTAAATAAACATTTCATTAAGCCCGCCTTCCCAATTTGAAAGCTTTATCGTGGCCAAATCAAGTTTTCTATGGAAGTTAATTAACAAGTGAAGCAAAAGAATGACAAACACAAAAGAGCTTAAGCTTTAATAAAAAAATGACCAATGCTACATGGTGTTATATCTTTAATAATGAAAGAGTAAAACCAGTAGAATCGCAAACATGAGACCTAGTGAAGCAACAATCAAGTAAAAAGAGTCATGCTAAATTGTTCATTGAAACATAGACGTAGATGCAAACAACAAATAGGATTTCAAAGAGTCGACCAAGTCATGCGTGTTACACTCTAAACCCCAAAATAATATATATAATAATTTATACTAGATTTTAAAAAATAAATAAAAACAATTTACAACGGATAAATAAATTTTTTTTCTAGTGAAATAAAACTTTTGTAACTATTATTAGGATATCACATTTCTCATTGTACATATGAAACACTTTAAACTTAATTTCCCAAATAAAAAGGTACAATCTCATTAAATTAGATTTAACTATAATTTCTTGATTTTATTTTTAAAATTACTACCACTAATAAGGTTTTTCTAATTAAATTAGTACAATAAAAGTTTTATAAATCTTATTCTCGGGATCATATATGAGAGCGGACTTCTCCAAACTTAAACTTCAAGACTTTCTAACCTATAATAATTGGGATTTCGCAAACGAAGGGCCAAACCAGTGAACTCAAATGATAAAGGGAGTGAATTTTGAAATCATGTAATAGTATTAGACAAGTGATAATAACATGCAAATAATTGAATTGGCACAATATCACATCATGACATAACATTCAAAATCTTCAAGAACGTAATATTGTAGGGTTAAACAACCTCAAATCACAATGAAACAGTAACAAGATGCAATGTTTTGCATGTCTGATACTCTATACTTCTTCATCATTTCGTACCATTCTACTCTACAGTATCTAGTTAGGAGGCTTCATACTATGCTACCACATTAGTGGTCAGAAAACTAATGAACGACCATGTCTTCATAGATCCCCTCAGCCCAACCCAAAAAATATATATGCAACAATAATGGTACTCATGTGTTCCACGATTGCTCCCGATCTTAGGAAATAACCCACTAATCCACTTAGGAATTTTCTACCAGAGATACCCCAACGTCAATAAATCTTACCTTAAGTTCGATCGTAGCCCTCCATGATCAGGCTCATTTAGTTGTGTTTCCTTGAAATTATTGGACTTGTCAAATCCTCCTATATGATTACAAAATAATCTTCACTTCAAAAAATCCCCCAAAATCTTGCTCATACTTATTTGATAATCACAACTCGACAACTCTCGGTATAAATTCACATTATTCACCAAAAGTTATGTCTACGCATATATATGTATACCATAATATCCATTAGAATTTACATCACTATATATATCTATTAAAACGTAAGAAATCAAGTCTCAACATTTCATAAGCATCAACCACATTGAACAATCAAGTTCTGTCAATTACAACGTAAGAAATCAAACATTTAGTACATTCAAGTAAAAGTCGTACTTTCATTCAAGTAAATAAGAACACTGAAATACACGTCATCCATTCAAAAGCAATTAGTATTGGATTTCACAAAAATCAAAAGAAATTTTAACAAAAATTAATTCACAATAACTCTATAGGTTTCTAAATCATATTTTAGTCATCATTATTACCATTCATATATTCCCAATTAATTATTTACTCAATAAGGCTCAACCTTACGTGGTAAGTCCCACATGAATCTCTACGAATTACGATATTTCAACTCATCCCACATTATACTGTATACTCATGATATCAAACATTCTCTCACCTCTTACCTTAATTGGAGCTTTTACTAGACATAGCAATCTCTATGGCAACAACGAATCCAAATAGCTAACAAGTTCACATCTCCTTCTTTGTAAGAGTGGCGAGCAATAACCACTAAAGACAAAATAAATATGCAATGACATTCCATATATTTCAATTATTAACTATTTGTAATATATCATCGAAAACATATTTTAATTATATCTATCTATCTATCTATCTATCTATCTATCTATCTATCTATCCTATATATATATATATATATATATATCAATATATACTAACATTAAAATCAATAATAATTATAACTTTTTAGTTAAAAATAATAATATATAGCCTAAATAGAGTTAGAACTCTAAAAACATAATTTTATGTTTTCAAATTTAAAAATAGAGTACTAACATATTAATTAAATAGAATAGTGTAAATTAGGCATAAAACAGATAGACAAGTGTATTATTATTAAAATAGATTTAAACTTATAAACAAATAAAACCCTTGTTATAAAAAGAACCATATATAGTTTATTTAAAAATTCAAATGTTGTGCCATTGCAAAAAAAATTGACAAATGACTTTTTTTAAACTTAGAATCTGTAAGGGTATAAATCAACAAAATATTTATTGAGACTAAAAATCAAATGATACATATTTGCAAAGAAGAAAAAATATATTTAAACCTACTTTCAATCTTCCTTCTCAAAATAATAACTACATGTTAATAACCGTATTATATATATAAAATATGTTATTTAAAGTCAAAACATATTATACCTTCTTAATACAAATATAATCATTGTAATTCATTGTCTAATAAATATGAATAAAGTATTTACACTAACATACATAATAAATTTCAATTAAAAATTATTTAAGTTTATTGAATTTTAAGTTAAATCTGTAAAATAAAATAAAAAACATTAAAAGTCTACTTCCAATTTGATTTAACACACATTTTTTTTATGGTTTTAATTTCAATTGAAATGTTGGTCCTTGTAAACTCTTTTGAAGTTTTAATTTAAATTTATATGCTTTGTTTATTTGGACAAAGGAAGACACTGCACATATACTCTTGGTCTCAATTTTTCTATTATATTTTTGTTAGATTGATTGTCAAAAATTTTGTAATTGCTTGCATCTAATTTTTGGTTCTTGGTATGTTTATTTTACGTGCTTTTAGAAAAGAAAACATGTGGAATTTTTTTATATTTTTTAATGTTACATCTTTGAGTTTTAAATCTATTATAATTATAATATATTCTGATATATTTATGGTAAATCTTATGTGTGTAGACATTTGGTGCAAATACATCAATGGTTTTTTAACCAAATTGTACTTATATTTTATTACGAGTATGTTATGTGTTCTCCAATATTTTTTCAAATATATGCCATAAATTGTTTTTAATAGATAAGTTATGGAATTTATATGATGCCACAAAACTATCTTTACTCACCTCATCTTTAGAAAGTCAAATAGGGTAGCATTTACCTCTCTAAGTGTAGCAATAATTATGTAATTTGCTCGAATTGATAAGTAATAAATACTTAATTGTCTATACTATTAACATTTTGTTTCTACAATTGTTTTTCAGACCACTTTTTCAACTCAAAACGAAATCTCATTGCGCCCTATATTTTTTAAAAGAAGTAGATAAGTTGATTAATTCTTCGTTTGCACAAATAATTTATTGAACATGTGGTATTTTTAAATATACTACCTTTTGGTCATTTTACTCAAAATCTTTAATTTTTGTTAGAGTATTGTTTTGGAAGATATTTTTATCTCGTCTACGACATGAAACTATAATGGCTCCTCAAGACAAAATGTCATATTCATCTTTACCAGTAGTGTGTGTCTTCAGGGATCAGAACATGTTTATTTAATAAATAAGAATAATGCATTAATTATTAGATTCAAAATTATTTGTTATTTTTTCTTTTTAAGATGTTTACGCTGTCATTTTTTAGATACTGCCTACTTCAAGTTTTTACATTGTCTTTTACTTCTATCAACCGTACATAAATGGGTTCTTTGTGAAAATTTTCAGTCAGGTTGTATAGAAGTATGTACTTACATCATTGGAATTTAGATTTGTCATTTCTTTGATAGGGTAGAATGAAATGAATACTAAATGACAAAATTGTATTCAAAATTTTTCTAACAATATTTCGACTATAGAGACAAAATTGTATACAAAGTATAATACTTTTCTATTAAGAGATCAACTAGAGTTAATAAAATAATATTTTCCACTGAATCAGTAAACTTGGTTTGCAAAGGTATCATAGCATAGTATGGTCCAAATGAATGAGTCTTGCAGATTTCAAAAAACAAAGAAATTGCACAGTTCACTTTATTTTAATTTAATTTATTTATTATTTTTTGAAAATGCTTGTTTCTGTTATTTCTAGTTCTTGTTATTAGTATATTTCTTTAATGCTACAAACAATATTATTATTAACAAAACTTTTTAGCATTTCATATTGAGTTTAAATAAATAGTTAAATTTAAATGTCTGTTAAGTAAGCAATTAAATTTGATAAACGAAACCATAATTTCTGCTAATTATCATGTGAATAATTGTCTGTAAGGACAAAATAGAACAACATATATTATTCTCTCGCAATGTTTAGTATATACCCTCTCCTCATGATGAACAGTATGTACCCTAATTATATATCATGAAACGCACAACAACTTAAATCTTGTTTTACATCACAGAGTCTAATTTAGTTTCACATCTAAAGAGTTTAGTTCATTTTAATTATATATAATATTGAATGTGGGCAGTAATAATTTGTAACTAAATAAATATTAGTACATGCATTCATGAGGATATATATATGCCTATTTGAAGATCAAAACTATGTGTATGTATATAAACATGTTTACTTAATTTCTTTTTTCTGTTTAGGTAATATATATATATATATTAAACATTTAATTAGTCCTTTTATCTTGTTTAGTTATACACATAACACGCTATATTTAGCCCTTTTTAATCCTATTTAGTTATACATGATATATATTAAGTTCCCTTTATCCTATTTAATTTTAAACAAAATCTGATTATAGTAATTTGTATGTTTTTAACCACATTAAATATATTTTTGGGTTGTAGTACAAATAGTAGATAATTTATTTATTTACTTATTTATTTACTTATTAATTATTTATGTATTTATTTAGATAATTCATTTATTTATTTATTTGGATTATTTATTTATTTTATTATTTATTTACTTATTTTATTTATTTAGATAATGTATTTATTTATTATTTATTATTATTTATTCATTTATTTATAGTAAGTAATTATTTGTAGTTGGAGGTTCGACTTTGATGAGTAAAATAACGTGGGATGAACAAAAATAATCGAAATTCCCAGATATTCATCTGGGGTTACACGTACGGTTGAACCCTCTTGAGTAATAATAATTAATTAACAATATATGAATGGTAATAGTGAGGACTAACATATAATTAGATTGCGTGTTATTTGATTTATGAAACTATACTAATTGTTATTGTATGAATGATATGTATTTGAGTGTTCTTGTCTACTGGATTGAATTTATGATGTTACTTGAAAGTGCACCTAATTGATTCCTTATTATGTGATTGATGAGACTGGATTGTGTATTGTGAGTAGTGTAAATCAAATATTGGGATTTTATGTGATTAATTGATATAACTATATATAATGATGAATATTGTGAAGTCAAACTGAAACTTATTGAGTTGCGATGATCGAGTAAGTCTAAGATATGTGTTGTAGATTTTGGGGTTAGGATTATTTTGTCATCTTATAGGGAGGGTTTGACAAACTGGTGATTCAGGGAAGTACAAACTTAATGAGCCTGATCGTGGAGGGATACAGTCAAAATGTAAGGTACGATTGATAGACGTTGGGGGTACCTCTAGTGGGTAATTCTAAGTGGATTAGTGAGTTATTCCCTAAGGTCGGGAGCTACCGTGCAGCACAAGAGTACCCCGACCGTCGCGTATATGTGTCTCGGGTTGAGTTGAGGTGATATTTGAGGACTTGGCCATTCATGAATTGTCCGTCACTCTTGTAGTGGCATAGTATCAGGCCGCCTAACCAAGTACTTCAGAGTAGAATGGTACCAAATGATGAAGAAGTATAGAGTATAGGACATGCATATCATTTCATCCTTGTGGTTGCTTTAATTTTGATTTATTTAGATTAACCTTTGATATTATGATCTTGAGTGTTTCTCCTGTTTGTGCTTATTTGACTAATTGCATGTTCTCCTCATTAATCTTATACTATTACTTAATTTTGATACTCACCCTCGTTGTTTGTGTTTGGCATTTGGGGATGGACGCAGACGAGTTGCAAGCTGCATGTGATGACTTGTACATCAGAATGGCGGAAGCCATCTTGTCTTGAAGACTTTTATTATATGTTTTTTTGTTGACGTTTTTTAGTTTAGGAATTCCCGCTCTTATAGTGACAGCGGGTTGTGACTATTTGCATTTATCATTAAACTTATGTACGCGCTTCAAAAATGATTTATTTACTACTGTTATGATTTGGAGTTGTTAAGTTTGACCAAAATTTTGGATTAATGTGACATGTTCACGATTACGTGATACTACTTACCTTTAAAAATAAAAATGTTTGAAAGTTTATTTATTTATTTTTTTTGAATTTCATTATTTTAAAAATAAAATTTAAAATAAAAAGTTGATATTAAATTTGGGGTTTAGGGTGTCACATTAGTGGTATCAGAACAAGTCTGTCCAATCAGACTGTGGGTCATATGTTCATTGTGCTTACATACTTGATGATTTGTTTTTTTTTTTTTACTATTACTATGCAATGACTTTGTTCTAAGAGAGCATTTTGTTGTGCAAACGTATTTTTGGGTATTTCATGTGGATTATTTTTTGCCTCTATGTTTGCATTCTGTTTAATGGTAGCTTACCAATTTTAGATTGGTTGAGATCATTGATAGATGGAACAATGGTGTTGCGACAAGAAATGTCGAAGCCATCGGTAGTCAAGTTTTACTTGTTTTAATTTTTGTAAGAGTAGCTATCTTTTTGTATGCCTAACACTATCTATACTTTCTTCATGTTTATTAACTTATAAGAGTATTAATTGTTATGATGGGGATGTTCATTATTTTCGATATCTTGTTGTGTTGACTTTAGGTTAAAATTCTTAAGAAGATATTAAAGTTAAGTGTTTTTTTCTTAAATAAATATGTTGGGTTATTTTGATAAGTAGTCGAAATAAGAAGTGCAAGGCATAAATGATCCTCGTAAAAAAAAAGTTATACAGTGAATAGTTGAGGGGCTTAATGGATTGTGCATAAGGTTCTTAGTTTGTTTTGACTCTTTTTATCAACTCAAAATAACATCTCTTTGCAGCCAAATTATATTCAAAGAATTAGATAGAGTCGGGAAAATTCTTCTTTTGCACAAGTAATTTTTGAAAAAAGTGATATTTTGTATCATATGCTATATTTGCTCCTTTTTCTCAAAATCTTGACTGTTGTTAGAGTATAATTTTTTACACGACAACACAAGCAAAAAAAGAGCATAGTTAATCTGATTTTACAGTAGATTATTACATATTTAATATTTCTTAAAATGCTTTTATGATTATTAAATACTAAATATAATTTATGGTTTTATTTGTAGGATGGTTTTATTTGTAGGATGGTTTTATTTGGTTAATCTGATTTTACACTATGGGTTTATTTTTAGCAATAAGTATTTCTTTAAAATAATATCGTAGTTAGAAATGTATATTTTAATAGATTACTGATTAACATATTAATTTTTAATAGATATTTGGTTCATCAAATAGACTATTAATGATTAATGATTAACATACTATTAACTTTATGTTTATTGCTATATTTTATGGTATAGATATTTTTTTACATAATACTCTTTTTATTTTAGTGGAGTTACCATCTAAGAAATTTTCACAACGAAGTAAAAATTGAATATTGAATATCTTTGTTTAAAAAAATAATATATCAATGCAGAAAACTCAACCTATTATTTATTTCTATCTCTTTTAGTGACATTGTAAAATATTTTCATTTAGACATCTAATCAAATTTTACCATATATATATATATTTTGTATAGCGGATTACAAAATAATATTGTGACATATATAAATTAAGAAATATATATTTTTTTTTCTTTTCATTAAGCTAAAAGTTAAATGAAAATCTAAGTGTACCAAAAAAAATAACTTTTAATCTTTAATATATAATTGTCAATCATGTCATATTCCAAAATTGACAATCATAAACAATTTTCTCATTTAGGGTGTGAAAATGTATTCAAGATGATATTTTCAATGATTATAAATGGAGAACAACATAGATTGTCAAATCAAACTTACATTTACAAAGAGAAATACAATATTAGAAGATAAACAAGAACAATGTCAAAGAGTGAGATGAAAAATGTCGTTATGATTATTGTCATAATTATGGCCAATGAATATGTTTGTTTTTGCTCAAGTCGATGAATCTCCTTCACCAACAACACCTGAAGATACAGGTTGTCTTGACAACTGTGGCATGGCATGTACACTTTTTATTAAAATTCCTATATTGTATATAGCTTGTGCTACTTATTGTGCATTCCAATGCCAGACATCCCATCACCTGTTGCATATGATTGTGCTATTAATTGTGCTTATTCGAAGTCCATATTGTTGGTATGTTTATATTTTCTCTATTTATTTTATATATTGATATGATGAATCAAGCTAATATTATAAATTAATAGAGTTGACTTAAACAATGATTTCTTATATTTTGATATTTTATTTTTTCAGATGCACGTAGCACTAATGGAATCGTGAACTCATGCTTGGAAACTTGCAAGGACAAATAGTGTGTATTACTAGATGCATTTAAACACGAAATAAATTTTAAATGAAATAAATTTTAAATAAATAAACTTTATGGTGATAATGTCAATTAAGAGATGGCACCAAAATATTGAAACATTTTTTTCTTGTGTGTATGTTTTGATAGTACCTTGATATCTCCTCAATCTCTTCACCAATCTCTTTACAACAAAGATTACCTATCGATCACTTTTCATTACATGTAATTTGTAATTATATGAAATTTACATGCCAGATATTTGGTGATTTTTATTGAAACTTGATTAACGCTAACTTTGTTGAAATAATTGATTTCTCCTTATTCAACATAATTCTGAAATGACAACCAAATCAAATGGAACATACTTGATTGAATCTTAGCTTTATTAGCGGAGCCTGTGAAACTATATTTACTATTTTATGTGTTTATATTACTTTTAGATTTTAGCGGTTTTAGTGTATGCTTTTAATGTTTCCAATACTTATACAAAGGATGACAATTGTTTATCCTTCTCGATGGGAGATTTATGGTTTGGATTAATAATTGGCACTAAATAAACATTCATTAAGCCGCCTTCCCAATTTGAAAGCTTTATCGTGGCCAAATCAAGTTTTCTATGGAAGTTAAATTAACAAGTGAAGCAAAAAGAATGACAAACACAAAAGAGCTTAAGCTTTAATAAAAAATGACCAATGCTACATGGTGTTATATCTTTAATAATGAAAGAGTAAAACCAGTAGAATCGCAAACATGAGACCTAGTGAAGCAACAATCAAGTAAAAAGAGTCATGCTAAATTGTTCATTGAAACATAGACGTAGATGCAAAACACAAATAGGATTTTCAAAGAGTCGACCAAGTCATGCGTGTTACACTCTAAACCCCAAAATAATATATAT